>OOFC01013165.1:47263-65212 GCA_900323345.1 Pseudochromis fuscus | reverse complement strand
CATCCTGAGGAGCACTGCTCTCCACAGCTGAAGAAGAAGGTTGTTGAGCATGTGTGTTGTCAGTGTGTGTGTGTGTGTGTGTGCGCACAACACACCTTTACTCAACTGCGTATGATCATAAACTGTTGTGTCTGTCTGTGCAGATGTGCCTCTGAGTGTGTGTGTGTGTGTGTGCATGTGTGTGTGTGTGTGTTTTGCTGCAGTGCTGTGATCGTCCTGACCTAGAAAAGCACTGAGACAGAGAGGCTGAGGCTCTCTGCACGGTGACAGAAGGAGGGGGAATCCAAGAGCCGGCGCTCAGCTTCACTGAGCCAGGCGGCAGTCTCACTCTGTCAGCAGCACCCCCCCAACCACTAACCGAAGTGGTGCTGTGGAACGCCGCTGCTCCAGGACGAGGATAGGCATCAATCAAAAGTTCACCGTACCCCTCTGAGAAACAATTTTTGAATAATTTGAAGACTGCTCGCATCACACTTGTCTGCTGCATTAAAGATGCTAGCTGTTCCTCAGTACCAAATCAAGTGCGATCATGCTCAGCTCACTCCGATTCAAGTTGCAATAACATGATATGCTTTGAAAAGCAATATCTTTCAAGCGTGTTTATAAATCTTAATATCCATCATCCTCCCATAACACCCAGTTTAAACGGTGTCTCTGTGCGCTGTCATATTTCACTGATGGATTACTCCTTATGTTGCTGAAGTGGACATGGATACTATAATACAAGGTTTAACACTTTCATAGGCCTTTACCAGATAGCTTTTGGCATTTTTATAATTGAGCCTGTCACCTGCAAAAAAAAAACTGTAAAGAGATAAGGGAGGTGAGGCAAAAAAAAAAAAGCACATCTGTGCTGTATCATGGCAACCAAGCCAGATGGAGTAGAGGAGTGTCACAGGAAGGCCATTCACAGCTGCACAATAGATTAGTCACACACCCTCACAAAATACACGCCAGCACACATTATCCAACGACATCAATCAGGCAAGAGGCAAGCATATTGTCTTTGCGATGAAAAGATCCTTTACTCCACACGAAGAGTCAAATTAACTTTCTTTAATTACCTCCTAAGCTTCCCACTGTGCACAACAAAGACAAGTGGCCTGTCCCGCAAGCATCCACTGCCCACATTATTCACTGACTGATAATGACCCCTGACTTAGATTCAGTAGGAGTAATGTGATGCGCAGGGATCAGGCGGTTTTTGTGTATGAAGGAGCATCCAATCAGACATGGCAATCAAAGCTATCAGCGTCTTACGGCACCTCACTGACGCCTTCACTTCTGATAATGTCAAGCGTTGCACATGTTCGGACCATGTTTGCGGCTACATTGTATCTGGATGAGGAGAATTGCTGCTGCTTCTTACAGGAACCAGAAAGTAGTGGACAGAAAGACAGTCTTACAGCCATCAAAAGCAGCTCACGACATGTCATTTGCCGGTTTGAGTTCATGTACAACAGAGAAAGAGAGTATCCAATAAAAAATATATATACTCTTCTTGCTCTTCAAGCTGGTGTCAGATATAAACCAGCCGAGCTTTAACTTCGGAGGTCCCTCTGGGCCTTTAAGACTCTTGTTCTTGGGAGATCAAATAGTTGGGCTAAACTGCAGCTCTGTCCAACCAATTAACAGCCTCGCTTTCCACAAAAGGGATGAAACTTGACATTCTGGTTCTGTTTGGTTTGGGGCAAGTGTGTTGATTTATTGCACCACTTACGCACCCTTTAGCCAAGCCACCAGGATTAACTGCAAGCAGGGAGAACAGAGCAAAAGCAACACCAAACAATAAGATATAACAGGCTTTGATTTGTCTCACAGATATCTCACTCTTAACACGCATGCAAGTTCACTTAACAGCCATGACTGTTTCCAGGATCCCCACAGAAAAAAAAAACCCCAAAAACTTTGCTATGATTTTAATTAAGTTGGCTATTTAAAAAAGACATGCATGATTTATGTACTTTGAGAGAGGTAAGGACAGTAATTAAACACAGTCATTGTCTTCCTTTGACATTCTACAGTTTTTATGCATTATCCCTCTAAAACCAGCTGCTGCTGAGGTCAAGAAAGTTATCTAGTAGCACAGGGTTCAGGCCATGTAGACTGGTTTTATTTTCATGTAACCTGCAAGGGGACCCTGCATGTCCTCCCTGAATGTCTAAATCCAAAATATGACATAAATACACACTAAACATCCTTACTGCAATAGTAACTCACTGTCAGCCCCTGTACTGCATTTCACATCGTATGCCAACAAATCGGATATCACTCGAGATTTCTTTAGATGGTGAAAAGGATTTTGCTTTTATGGCACAAAGCAAAGAGAGAAAACTGTCCTTCAAACACAAACATAGCTAAAGCTTGCAGCAGACTGTGTGTCAGTGTCACACAGTGGAATAAAAGGAATGACCAATAAAATAAATAAATAAATATGTCTTCCAACTGACTGTTTCTTTTAATAAAGTAAAAATATTCGGCAAAGGTAAATCATGCAAACAGATGTTTGTAACAGGAAACAATCTGGCAGTAGCTTGTTCTGGGATGATACATATTTCCTTTCTCACTGAGAGTTAGAATAAAGACAATAAAAAGTTTAGCCAGCAGCTCAGCTTAGCATGAAACTTGGAAATGGGAAAAAGCTACCCTGGCTAAGTCCCATAGACCAGGGGTCCTCGACCTTTGTTGCACCACGGACCGGTTTAATGTCAGCATTATTTTCACAGACCAGCCTTCAAGGTGTGGCAGATAAATACTGCAAAAACAAAATAATGCAACCAGCATATAAAATGAATGTGTCCCTTTTGCAAAGAAGCTCCCTAAAGACGTTTGTTTTTTACTCCTTTTAGCTAGTTTGTGGACTAGTTTTTTTGGGTAACATCTCTGATCACGTGACCAAGACAAGCGTATTGACGTGTCAAGAGAGACAGATAGAAGTTAAGTCAGAGAGAATCCGGTCGATTTTCAAAATAAAACGTCTTTCAGACTCTAATAATCAATACAACGAAAATTATATAAATTATTCATGCTTTCTGTGCGGCCTGGTAACAGATGCTTCACAAACCGGTACCGGTCCCCGGCCCGGTGGTTGGGGAACACTGCAATAGACTGTAAAGAGGAAGGGACACAGCAACCAGGTCTCAAAAGTGAGGGCAATGC
Organism: Pseudochromis fuscus; assembly: GCA_900323345.1. Taxonomy (NCBI): domain Eukaryota; kingdom Metazoa; phylum Chordata; class Actinopteri; family Pseudochromidae; genus Pseudochromis; species Pseudochromis fuscus. The sequence goes on along the minus strand of OOFC01013165.1, from coordinate 62,053 downwards.
ATAAGTGCAAAAAGGTGGAATACTCCTGATGACTGACTTCAATTCAACAGTGGTCATTTTCAGTCATAAAATATTCAGTCACAAGTCATTCTGATGTTATTAGCTAACTCTTCTCATCAGTAATCTGGCCCACATTACTGATGACTCATTAAAGTTAGCCTTCAGAAAGAGAAATATATCAAGGTGTGGTTAGTTTGATTGACAGGTCTGGTTTCCAATGAAGTTTAGTTGTATATACATTGTCCTCGGGTTGGAGGGTCAGACCATAGACCGTACACAGAAATGGACGAAGCAAGTAGGGCTCAAAAATGAGGCCAATGCAGAAGTGCAAAAAGGTTGGAGGCTGTTTCCAAAAACCTGGCTCCAATTGACTTTAATTCAATAATATTCACTCAATACATGTTTCCCACAAGTCATTCTGATGTCATTGTGTGTGTGTGTGTGTGTGTGTGTGTGCACAACACACCTTTACTCAACTGCATATGTACAGTTCTATAGCACTTTCTTGACCTTAGCTCCGTCTCAAAGCACTTTACAAGGTAACTCATTCATTCATTCACACACTCACACACCAATGGCTACAGAGCTGCCAGTGTCAGTGTCTTGCCCAAGGATACTTCAACACATGGACAGGAGGAAGCAGGGATTGAACCTACAATCTTACAATTCATAGGCGACCCGCTCTACCACCTGAGCCACAGTCGCCCAAATATTTAAGGGTGTAGGATAGTTTGATTGACAGGTCTGTTATCCAATAAAGCCAGAATCTAAACTTGAGCCTCATACACAGTGGCCAGTGTCCTTGGGTTCAAGGGTCAGGCCCGCCTCCTCACTGCTCCCTTCATATCCAAATATGGTCACTTCTGGCTCCAAAAATCCAAAAAGTCTATTCTCTTTACAGTGTATGTTCCAAAAGTAAAGAAATCTTCCTCCAAAGATCACAAACTGAAAAAGCTTGTTTGCTTAATCGGTGCAAAAACTGAAGTGTAAAGCAACATGTTTGGATTTTACAGACTGTTATGTGCTACACTGTTTCTTGACCTCCTGCAGTGCACTGACGACAATGTACTGTCAAATTATTTTCCTGTTAAGAGTCCTTAGCAATAGCGCTAACAATGCATTCAACCAACCAAATTATGCACAATTAATTATGTCAAAACAGATTACATTCTGAGAAAATATTTAGCATCTGACCTCAACACTCATATAAGCATGCACCAATATATCATCTATTAAATTAAGATAATTAATCCCAGAACTCAGCATTGCAACTGGTATAAGGGAGCAGGCTGTAGCTCATCACTTGTGCGCCATAGAATAATTAACTGTAACATATTAAACACATCGTTTTATGGCTTGGAGCCAGCCGACAGTCTCGTCTTATACGATGTTGTGTTTCATTGATAAGCATCAGTGCATGGATATAAGCTTAAGGTTGGGAATGAGCGCAGCAGCCGCCTAAACTGCAGGACAGGGGCTCAGCAGTTTAGATGTAATTATGATTAGAAAAATGGTAAAGCAAGCTGACATATAAGCTCATTGCTTTGAGGTGAAATGACTGTATAACACCTAACATTAAGTGAATATAGCTGGAGTCTGAAATAGATGAAAAAAACAAGTGTGAATATGTGCAACAAGGTCTCCTGTTGCATTCCTGTGAAGCTGGTATTAAAAGAAATATGCACAAGCTCTATATAATTATAACAACCCAAAAGTCAGAGTCTCTATTAAGCTACTAAGACGCCCCTACAAACAACAACAAGGACCTACAGTAACGTGACTTGGAAAATATGCGCTCATTAATTCGCAGACATGAATATTCATATGGCTGTTCTACATAAATTACCAACATGAAAGCACAATCCATGTGCCAAACAACAACCAAAGCTAAATAAGCTCAGCGACATCAACAAAAAAAAAACGTACAGGTAGACAGCAGTCGGTAACATCACAGCAGAAGTTAAGCAGCTAGCAGGCATCATTACATGGCCCAGCAAAAACACCTGGGAGAGCAAACAAGCAGCTTCGGCGGCCTTGTAGGATATCACCAAAACACAAACACCAAGTACACAGCAGCAAAACGTTAACACATTTAACAGCTCACACATCGGTGGGGTGTTGTCCAGCAGGTCAGTGGGAAGATGAAAGCAGAACAGGAAAACGCCAAATCCATGTTCAAGGCTTACAGTTAATATGAGGAATAGTAAAACAGGGCTGTGTATGACTACAGTAACATAATTAAACTGTTAGCAAACTATCTTACTTCATGTATCATAAAGTAAAAGATAAACTAAAAGCTTTTCAGAGTGGGAGCTTCCACCAATATGATATGTGGTCTTTTAGAGGGTAGTAGCTTAAATGGTTATTAATTGAAAAGTCAAAAAGATGTGGCCTAATAAATCGACTAAAAAAATAAAGCAAAGGTATCTTTTAAAAAATAAACCACTAGTTTGGAGTCTGGAGGACGGAATAAACAAGACAGTAATGACAACAGATTAAGGAAAGGTTGCTAAACAGTTCATTATAGTATTAAATATCAATGGCAAAAGATAAGTAATATTCTTATTAGAGGAAAAAGGTGGAAACTCTTTGTATAACACTGAGGATCAACAATATTATTATGTTTAGAATATAATAAATATAACCCTGCAATAGGCTGGCAACCTGTCCAGGGTGTACCCCGCCTCCTGCCCGATGACAGCTGATATAGGCTCCAGCAGACCCCTGCGACCCAAGTGTGGAGAAACAGGTATAGAAGATGACTGACTGACTATAATAAATATTAGGTTTATTGATTTATTTGATTTGATTTGATTTAGCATATTTGTGTCCGCAGTAGTTAGTTTGATTATTTGTCTGTCTGTTAGCAACAGTACTGAAAACTACTAGATAGATCATGTGGGGGTAAAATTTGTAACTGCGTCACATCCGGTCACATGCGAGATCTGAGACAGCTCATTGGTGATCAGACTGGAATTCTGCCCCTACTGAGGTTTGCACTCTCTGAGTGCTTTATGGTTTATTTATGTTTTTTTATTTGTTGTTGTAGTTTTTTTTTGTGTAAATATTGGCAATTATGAGGTTTTTAGTCCATACTCCATATCATGGGAGGATCGGCGGGGGGTTCCTTCTCGAACTTTGTTGCCTTCGTGAGGCCTTGACCATGTGATATAAAGTGTCTCGATGTAATTTTGATTATGATGTGGCTCTATATAAATAACATTTGATTTGATTTAATTCAGTTGAATATCAAATTGTGGTGGTAATGCACACACCTTTTTCCTACAGTCAATAACAGAGAAGAGAGGAAAAACAAGACAAGGAGGATGTAGTAATAGAAGAAGAAGATTTTGTGAGTGTAGCAGCAGCAAGCAAACACGCACATATCTAATAGAGATTCTGCACAATAGATGTTGAGATTATGACCAGTACAACACAATGGATCGCTAATAACATCTGGGCTGGTCCTGCTTTCACAAATGTCAAAATGTCTCCTGTTAAAAAAATACATATTAATTTGTAAAGGTGTTACTGTATCCTGCAACTTCAAATGTGGCCATGCAAGTAGATGCACTATGTACTACAAGTTTTGGCTGTCTAATAAGTACAATTTGTACTTTTCACTCCAGTACGTTTTAGACTATCATACTTTTACAGTAGTTGTTTTGTTTGCAGTGCAGTGGCCTTAGGTGTCACTGCAGTCTCAAGTATGACATCATACACAGTACAATACTGTGTGGGATTGACCAAAGTCCAAATTTGTAATGACTTGGAAATCAAATTTTCTCCACAACATTTGCCTACTACTGCATGATGAAGAGGATCTGTTCCACCATCAGGATGCCTCACAATCACCGCAGCATCCTGCCTCTAAGCCAACGGGACAATTTATGGCTAGTCAAACCTGGGCAACAGGGGGCACTTAGAGGTAAAGCGTGAGCTCTGGCTAACAGCTGCACACATATTTATCCAGCAGCAACGATTTATGAGGAGGGCGGCCTGTCACCAGATGTGACCTCATAGGATGTGGCCTCAGCTGGAGGATCGAGGGTAACAGAGATAGTGGTGGTCACAGTAGCACCGTATATGAAAGGACGAGAACAGTGGACAAATGTGTGGTGCGTTACAAAGCCCCCCCTCCTCTGACTCTGTATCTTTTTGTCTCTCTCAGACTTGCCACAGCAGACACACACATTCACATAATACAGTACAATCTCAATCCACAGGGGCCGTTTCACTGCAGGGTCAGACTGAGAAAAAGACACGAGCGGAGGGGGAGGGAAAAAAAAAAAAAAAGCAATAAAAAGATCCCGATAATGAATCCATGCAAGAGAATGATAAATGATTGCAATGAAATCAGAACTGGTTTAATGACAGCATAATGAAGATGGGTGAAATTGAGGGTGCGAGGAAAAGAGTTAGAGAACATGAAAGTCAAAGCAGAAAAGAAAGCACAAGATGTAATGAAAGTGGCAGTGGGGAAAATCTATACAAGACAGAGCGAGGGAGAGATGGAAAGTTAGTCCTTTCTGCTGCAATAAGCCTCCAGCGGCGAGGGTAAGAGGCAGAGAGGCCAGTATTCCTGACAGAGCCTTATCTCATCTTCAGCCTGGAATAAAACCCATTTTCCAGCCTCGAGACAATAAAGCACAAGGTTACCGAACCTCACACCCATGACACCCCTATTTAGAGAGGGGCCTCAGCTCAACATAAAAATGCATAACACCATCACTGCGCTGAGAGCTAGTGCATGACACCAGGGCCGAGCTCGCTGTGTGTGTATATGTGTTGCTTTATGATAATGCGACAGAAGTGTGTTAAACTTCAATGTGTGTTGTGCTCGAGCTGATAAAGTCTATCAGGGCGAGCATGACACTTAAGAGGTTTTTTTTTTTTAAACACACACTAGGGTTAATTTAATTGCATTGTTCATAACCTTGAAGAGCAGGAGAGAAGTCATGTGGATGTGTGCATGCATGCATTGAAACAATTGAATGCACTGACACACCAGCAGCCATGCATGTTTGCCTGCTTCCCCTGGGTTTCTTTTTTTTTTTTTTAAACTCTTCACACATTGATGTGAATGTGACAAGTGGCCCCTCATCATCGCTAAGTGGATTGAGCTTTGTGATGGGCATATCAGGCGCCCTCAGGAAAAATGCCATGCGAATCATATAATGTGATTCTCCTCTGTGGTAATGGGTGACAAGTGTTGGCTGTCTGTCCACCCACCATACCTCCATCCATCCATCCATCCATCCATCCATCCATGAGCACTGCCTCCCTAAGCTTCGCCCGAGGAGACGAAGAAACAGAAATGATAAGACGATGGAGGGATCACCAGAAGAAAGCAAGAAGAAGGGAGAAATCGGGAAGAAAAAGATGCCTCTGTGCGTTGCTTGAAGCCAGGAGATGCCCACAAGTCTTCAAGTTTCATGTCTCATTCGCTCACAAAGAGAAGACGGTAAAGTGAAATGTCTGCTGTGACAGAGAAATACGCTCTGGCAAAGGGAGACGGAAACACAGGGTGGCTTAGGCTAACGTTAGCCCAGAGCTAACGCCTGCCTGGTTTAACTTTTTTGTGCATCTCATTTCTTTGTTTCTGTTTGAACGCACACACACACACATGAAAACACATTACCCAAAATAGATATGAATAAGTACTAACACGCCACCATGTAGGAAAAAAAAGCCCGCTCTCTTTTCTCATAGCTATGCTAATTAGGTCAATTAATCCAATGCATGTTTGGCATCATGGAGCAGTTGGTGCAGTTCGCAGAGCATTAACAGCAATGTCATGCTAATTGAAAGCGTGTAGCAAATTTATAATCAGGCACTACCATTTAGCTCAGGCATGGACGCAGCTTCGTCTAATGCAAGGATTTACCTTTCTGCTCAGAGGGAAACAGGCAAAACTGGCCCAGGACCAGCCAGACACCCATTCGGAGGGGGAAAGGCTTCTTCGGCTTTCCTCATTTAAATGAAATAGCTGCACCGAGCCAGGCTCTGGCATTCACCAACTCCTTTAATTGCCTGAAACACTATAAAGCCGAGTAAAAAGTATGCTTATCTAATCTCTCTTGAACTATTTCGCTTAGAAATACAGCTCTGGGAAAGTCAAGACAATTAGCACCTTTTAGAACATATTAAGATAGATTTTGGGCAAATTTCAAAAGGCGTCCGGGGATGTTGTGATCATTTAAGGATTCAGTGTTTGAACTTGGCCCTGCTGTTAAATATAGTGAGCTCCATCCCTACCATCCTCTCTGAATGAGAATACAATCGGGGGCATCCTTACATTCAAGGACCACAATTTCTGTTCCGATCTGAAAATTATTATACAGCTATTGTAAAGGCCAAGAAGAAGTGTAGAAGTGTCAAACAGCCTCCATATTAGTCAGAAAGGCAGAAGCAGAATTCTTTTAATACCAACTGTTCACAGATTTGGCCAAAAAAAAAAAAATCTGTTCTTCCAAACAATATCAAGTAGAAGCATTTGACATGAATGGTTCACTGTGTCGAGTGCTGCTAGAACCACACATTATTTTACTCTGAGACGTATAAATGGACAATCTAACAGTCTTTTTGTACAATTGTTAAAAAATAAATACAAATGAAAATGACCAAAAGCTCTCTGAAGTGTTGTTTAAAGAGGATCTATTCTGCTTTTCTGTTTTCTGTTAAGTACAGTTTTACAATGTTGCCTTTCATACTACACAATGTCGAAGTCATTGTGAGAAAAGTGCTCAGACTGCAGCCTAACAGTGTGACGCCCGAATGTCTGATTTTTCCGTAGCTATTTGAAAACACTAGATTACGGTCGTCTTAGTAACTGAACTAAATAACTGTTCCCTAGTTCTTCTCGCTGATTGTTATTATATTCATTTGTGTCATGTACTGCAGCATGTAAATAACTACCGGTGCACAGAGATACCGTACAGACATAGAAAACATTTCTGTTTGTTTGAGTTTACCTTTATTGCTTTGTGACAACACTGCAGACTGCCTAGCTTAAACTTGTGTGAACTGTTATGCAAATTGTATTTGTGTGTATTATTATGGAAATGAGCTATTTCATGTTGCCTTATGGATGTATTATGTGTGATGCTTTAAAGTGCATAGGTTATGCAAACTGTAGTGTTGAGGCTAATTCATTATATTGTTGATATTGTGAGGTGAGCACTATCTAAGCTGAAGCTGCATGTGGATGCTACATTTATAAAGACAAACATATAATTTTTTTATTTAATTTGTTGTTTATTTATTTATCTTTGCCTAGTTCTCACAGGTTGGCCTCAAATTTAAGTAACCTCCTTTTTTAATCAAGACTTCGTGACTCTTACAGTTTGTGATTCAAATGCTGAATCCACCATTGTGTGCCACAATAAGCTGCTACTGGGTGTAATATTTACCAAACACAGACGTCCTGCTGTGCTCTTTATCATGGCGAACATCAGATTCTGGATCAGATTCAGACTCAAACATGTTAAAGTACCGTATTTTCCGGACTATTGAGCGCACCTGTCTATAAGCTGCTATTGAATTTATTTGAACAGTTTCATGTGGTCCACTCTGACCGGGTCTGACGTGACGACGCTAAACATATCAGCGGCACGGAGCTTGCTAGCTTGTAAAAAGTCAACAAGCTTCGTGCCACCAATACATGAGCCACACCGGTGTTTAAGTTCAAAGTGTCGGAAAAAAGTAGTGGCTTATAGTCCGGAAAATACGGTAATCATGAAAATGTCTGGTTTGAAAATGTTACTTTGTTCACTGTCAGCTTTTGGAGTGTCAGGTCCATGTCCTGCCACGCTTCCTGACGTTAGCCAATCAGAGGAAAACTCACTCTTGATAAGGCAGAGAGGAGTCAAAACAGCCAATATCAAACAGAGGATGAAATGAGGGACTGCAAAAATGGGCATTATAAGACAAATAAGGACTTTTTTGAACTGCAATCCATGCAAAACTACTCTAGAAGAGGCCAAGACTATAAATATAAAAGTGGAAATGAACATAAACGGACTTCTTTAACTCTCAGATGTGTGGGTCTTACCTGGTATGCAACAAGATTTGCATGCACTTATTTAAGTCTTTACTCTGTTTTTTATGCACTCAGGTCACTGACTAAAGTCACAAGCTTGTGGTTAATGCTCTCCACTGTTTTGCAGTCAAGCGTGAATGGGCAAGGTTTTTCAACTGAGACTTTATAGAGCATCCATCAGCTTTGAGAACACCAGCTGAATGCAATAATAGAGCAGAGGAATTGTATCAGTTCTTACTTTACTTGGAGCATCTCATTCGATGTATTTTAAGAATGTCATTGTCATGCTCCAATCCTGCTTCAAATAATTTTATTCATGAATGGCACGAGAACCAATTTATATCCATCCTTATACGCAGAGCTGTACTCATCAAAAGGCTTTAATATCAAAGAAAATGTTGCTCTGCACTAAACCTCTGCACCCCGACTGCACTGCCATTATGCTACTGTGACATTAAGCCAAATAGTCACTCTTCTGTATCATTGTGTGTTTAGGCTGCGCAACAGTAAGACAACATTGCATTAATGGAGGTCATATGAAATTACAACATTGCCCTCTGTAATTTTCCTCCAGCATAAACAATTACATTATTAGATGCCTCAGATGAGGGAAAAAATGCTTTTTTGTGTTTGACATTTTGACACAAGTGCGTTGTTAAACACAAATGGTTTAGAGAGTAGCTCTGGCCTTAAAAGGGTGAATGCTAATGCAAATTAAAATGCATATCTTGGATTACCATTGACCCATGTTTGAGAGTGAAAGGCTGGACAGTTCCAAAACAACAGTTTACCATGAATATTAGCACACTCTGTAAGTATACTTTTGGTAATTATTGTGGTGAAAAATTGTATTAATGAGTCTTGTTAAAACTATTTTTAGTTTAATCACCTAAAACAAAAGAGAGACAGAGAGAGTGTGTGTCCCTGCCACATTTCTTATGCATTTTATAGGATGCCATGCTCCTGGCACTCTCGGTCTCTGAAGTCATATAACAGCCATTAAAAATTGACTTCTATTATTACAGGATTTCTTTTCGTGTCATTGCCAACAAAAACACCACTTGAATGCGAGATAGACTTCTGTTACAATGTTTCTGTATTCTGAAGTAGGAGCTTACAAAGTGTACTTGAAGGCAACACCACCACAAGGCAATTTGCAGTGTGAAAAATAGCTATACTCAGCCGGCATTATTTGACAATGATGAAATGTGAGCTCTACATTTTCCTTCAGGTGCCTGAGACAGTGCAGAAAACTGTAAAAGGGTGATGGAAGCCTAACTCCTTCCCCAGCATTAAGGAGTAAGCCCAGCAACTTGGTGTTTTTCTTTGGTAGTGCACATGAGTAAGTCTTTGTGCAGGTGTGTACTTTTTTCTGTGTGTGTGTGTGTGTGTGTGTGTACAGAAGCCCTTTATCAGATACTGGCAGAGTGGAGCACAGGGGGGATCGATAGAGCTTTGGCCTGAAACAGGGAGACAGTACCTGGATCTCGGCCGGCCTCTACCTTTCCTCTCATTGATCTTCATTACCTCAACAGACTGGAGCTCGAGCAAGAAGGAGCTGGACGCAGCTCCCCATACACACAGCAACACTATTGTATACACACTCACACAAAGGCGCACGTACACACAGACGAGGCTTTACCATTACAAACAATCACAGTAATCTCCACGGCTTTGTAGGGACCTGAAGTAAACTGAGGCAAGACACACAACTCATCATTGTTACAGCAGTGTTGGAAATATAGAAAATATCTGGTGAATGTATATAGAAAATTCCAAATATATATACATACATATGAATAAAAAACAAAATGTACAGTGCATGTATTTTTTGTTTGTTTGTTTTTACCATTTTACAGTTTTAATACAAATATATGTAAACCATAAGATAAAATCAATACACTACTTTGTTTGTCCCTTTTTGAAGATGAGCCAGATTGCTAAGAAAAAAAAAACAAACAGTACAAATAATCTGAATAACAAAGAGCATTAAGTATGAAAAATATAAAACATAATGCAAAAAAGTAACAGCTTTAAAAAAAAGAAAAGTATTGCAAATAAACAGCAAAGTATCTCACATGATGGTTTGTCAGTCCAGTGCTTCTTTATTCAAGATGTTCATTATCACACTGGTTGTATGAGCACAATCATGTGAAAAGCTTTGGCTGGGGATCCACTGCTTTCTGTTTCCTGTTTTATTTTGTCTCTTCCCCAGGTTTCTAGTTGTTTCCTGTTGTTTTGGTCACACCTGTGTAGATTGTCTCGTCTGCCACAGCCTTCCCTGACTGTCCTCTCCACCTGTGTTGAATTGACCCTCGTTACCCCAGTGTATTTAACCTCCTGTGTCTCTTTGTCTTGCTGCCAGTTTGTTGTCTTTCCTCATGCTTCTTATGTCTCGTGTCTTTCTTTCAGCGTCTTTCATCTTGCGTTTTACCTCTAGTGTTTTTTCGTCGTGAGTCTTACTACTTGTGTCCAGAGATCCCAGCTCCTTGTTCCTGTTCCAGTGTTTTGTTTTGTTTTTCTTGGCTTTTTGTAGTTTTGGGTTTTTCCAGTGGTTTTGTTTTTTTCTTAGTGATTAGGACTTTTGTTTGGTTTTGTATTCTTCCTACCATTGTGTGCAGCGCCTTTAATTTTCTGCTTTTATTAAAGACCTTTTTGTTTTTCCTTAAAGATCTGCGTTTTGGGTCCTGTTTTCCCCCACCCTGACAAAAAAAGTTAAATAAAAATCTGATATAATATAAATATGTCACACTAACACAAATTCTTTAACAAAAAACACACAATCTGTACATAATATATGACTAGATAAATAAATAAGCAGCTCTGTTTTTAACAGTATATTAACAAAATATCCCACAAAGGTGTGTTGTGTTTGTGCTGAGTGTGGTGAAGGCTGCAGAAGAGGGAGGAGTTTGTTATGCAAAACCATCACACAGATGGTGGCACAAACGGCTCATCATCTTTTGACTCTGTCCATTGAATAATTTTCTAAATACGTTTTAACCTAAACTTGTATGTTTGAACAAAGCCTCAGAAAACAAAATATTTTTGCCAAAAGCTCCAGAGCAAAAAAGTAAGTGGACCTTGAAGTGTGTTTTGACAACTCAAGGTCAAAAATGAGCAATTAAGCTCTTTTGAAAGCAGCTTTTAAAACGACACTTCAGATAAATTGACTTTCACTTTACACATTCAAAGCTGATTGTCTGATATTTACACCAAAACAATATTAAAACACTAAAAATGTAAACTGTTGTGTTTCCAAGTAACAGGGAATAGTTTAATGGACTTTGTGACACAGCTAATTACAAAAATGTAATTATAAGCAGTAACACAAGTTGATACCGGGGAATAAAGTAAAATAATAATTGTTGACTGTTCAGTGTTTTGTTTGCACTCAACCTCACCCACTTGATTTGTAGTTTGCAGGAAAAAAAAATAATCTCTGGACTTGTTGTAATTTAGATGCTGTTTATTTCCAGGACTGTCTCCAGAAGTGACCTCAACAGGCTGTAATATAAACATGAAACGGGATCAAACATGATGTTAAAGAAGTCGTTTTAAGCAGCGTTATCTCTCCAAATCCAAATTACGTATCTGTATTCACACAGTACATCCCAAGTGATTATGTTCTCTACTTTATTATTTCCTCAAACAGCAACAACAAAATTGGATGCGAAGACATTTTAGTCAAGCCCCAACTTTCAATTAAGCTGCCGAAGGTTTTGTATGTTTGAAGAGAGGAGTATAATTACTTCATTCCATTCAATTATTGAACAGAATGTCCTTGACAATGGCAATAACAAACAAGCAAGCAAAAGCTTCTTTTTAGTCAAGGAAATAGCTCGAAATACCCATGTAATCCTTTAGAGATTTTTAAACGCTCCAGTCGAGACAATTTACAGTCATCAAAAGCAAACAAGTGAAAACAGCTGTTGAAGACAGAAGGTCTGGCACGTGGATTAGAGACTTTGTTTTGTTTTTTGTTGCATTACCGATGTGTCTCTTCTCTCTCGTCACCTTGTCTCCAAGAAGCCAGGCATTTAATGCACGCCGGGGAAAGTGAGTTAAAAAGGAAGAGGGAAAAGCGAGGGAAGAGAGCAAGTGAATGAAAGGTGGTTTATTGAATAACCAAAGCTCTCAGGTGCCATTCTCCCCTTGTGACTTAAGTTAATTCAATTCTCCCCTCTGTCCCATCAAGCCTCGTCTGGAAGTAGACGGCATCAAAGCCGAGCCGGAAAACACTAAATGATTGTAACTCAATTGTTGCTGGGCCATCATTGATTGTTTGCCCGGAAAGAAGTTGGAAGAGAGACAAGACACTTATTTTCTCCACCTCTCCCACCCTCAGTAATCACTTTTGGGATGAATGTCTGTGTGTATATGTGCATGTCTGTACCTATTAGGATGAAGAAGCCTCCATGCAGCGAGCTTTCATCTGCACTTGCAAAGGTATATGCACACAAAGCACTAATGACACCAAAAGTAATTACGGATAAAGGAGCAAAACTGCATGAAAAACAAAGAGCACTCTTTGGTCGCGCACACATAAACAGATGGACATTTAATTAAGTGCTTAATGCTGGTCATTTTGACTGTTCTCACACGCTCAAACACAGCCACTGTCAATATATTGACAGCAGGGCAGGCAAAAGTGAAATTTACTTTACTTTCTTAAATGAGTGTTTTCTTGCGTCGTGGTCAAGCTTTTCAAGCCATTAAATAAGTAGTTGTTTTATTATTGTCTTCAAAAAGCACTTTATTAAATCAGGTCGAGTACAAATAAAAAAAGCCTGTGCTAGCACGATCTGTTCACAGAGGCACTCCACTGATTTTACACATCAGGTTCAGTTCACTCATCACAGGGAGTGATGCTCAGCCTGGGAAAATATTGTATGTCTTCCAGGGTGCTAGAAGGACCACTCAAAGTAAAATAAATTATTTTTGAAAATAACCTCAATGATATCATAGTGATGTCATCAGTGTTGGAGAATACACATTACAAGTATGAGCCAGAGGCACAAATGGATTTACTTGCTAGGGAGGGACAAACCAAATTATGAAAACATGGAACTCAATGTTTTTGAGGCTTGATGCATACTTGAGTGTCAGGGCCTTACCTCCATGGAAATGTAATACTAATACTAATAGTACTTTTAATCAGATGTACATATAGACATCTGTTAACACATCCTGTTAAAAGTTATAATAATCTACATGTACATCGGCGAAATGTACTTGGTCTGGAAAAACAGAGAGCACAAACCTCAGCTAATGTGTGATCCACCATGATGTCCAACAAATTGCCTCAGATTGTCAACATTATCATCCTGCATATGTTGGTAAATGTGCAACAGAATTCATGAAGATGTGATAAAAGTTATGAATTTTTCGCAAAGAGCCAAAACATTTCACTGTTTTCAGTTTGTCCTTCTCATTTTTCCTGTCGGTGGTGTTGTACAGGCCCCTCACTGATTCTCTCTCATCATGGTCTTTGTTAAAACAGTTGTTTTGAGTAAGAGGGACGGCGGGACAGTGGTGCACTGGTTAGCACTGTCACCTCCCAGCAGGAAGGCTCCGGGTTCAAGATATGCTTGTAATGTTAACGGATGATTGTAAATTGGGCATAAATAGAAAATGTGTATAATTTATCTTCCCTGTGTTAGACTGTCAATCTGTCCAGTATGTACCCAGTGTAGCCTTTTGTCCAATGCTAGCTAGGCATGTACCTTTCTGGACTTTTTTTTTCCACAGGATCCCATGCTCTGATCTTGCCAAAGATGTAATAAGGGTAATACCCTATCTCTGAACAAAAAAAAATTGAGATTTGTTCAGTTTTCAAAATGTTGCCAACGGATGAACAAACAAACCAGTGAACACAGGTGTAAACATAAAGTCCTTTGCGGAGGTATTAAGACAAACTTCATTGTGAGCGTGGGTTGGGCTCCTGCTAATTGAGGGTCACCTAAACTTTCCCAAATGGCTTATCCAAGAAAATAAAACAGGGGGGAGTCCAGTGGCAGGTGTAATAAGAAGTGTGACACAGGTGAAGAAAAGAATAGATTAACCTGAGAGTAATAGCAAAAAGCAGGACACAAAAGAGGTGTCAGTGCCACATGAGGGAGGCAGAGTACCACTTCAGTGTCATCCAAAGATGACAAAGTAGCAGCAATTATTGGCGAGACGTCTCAGAAAGATATAATGTCTGATGGGACATTCAAAGAGTTCAACTCAAGGAGACATGGACCAACACCATATACGGTACATACCACAAGTCCTAAACACTGTGATCATGGTATTGAAGAAAAGTATTGAATATCTTTAACATGTATTCCAAATTTTTCTCAACACCACACAGCAAACCACACTGCCTGAGAAAAGTGCTGTGTGTGTGTGTGTGGGCTGCTGGTCCTGAGTGATTAATTACTGAAGAAGCTGGATGAGATAATCAGGAGCGTTGCTGGTATTAACCCTTTAACACTCACCAGCCAGAGGGTGGGTGAAAATTGTGCCGCTGTGTCTTATTTTTTTTTAATGACATCAGCCCAGTTCTGACTCATCCATTTGAAAACACAAAGCGGTTCAAATGGTGTTAAACATTTTACGAAAATAATACTGAAACAATAATAGGCTCCAGTGAAGGGAACAATAAATATAAAATAGGCATACACAGGTAGTTTCCTGCCATCTCTGTTGTTCAAAGGAGGACATACTTGTTGAACTTTATGTGCAGTAAAATGCTTCCCAGTTTT
>OOFC01013165.1:0-38215 GCA_900323345.1 Pseudochromis fuscus | reverse complement strand
TTTTTTTTTTTTTTTTCTCCCTTCGTGGGCCCCTGTGTAGCTGGACCGGTTGCACCATCCATATTTACACCACTGATCCTATCTCTCCAAAACCAATAAATAAACAATCATCGACATCGGTTCAATAGTTGAACTTCTTTGCCTGAATCATTGATCAAAGCCAGACTGATGTTGAGAAAACTGTCAGCTTCCATTTCTTATCTTTTGCAGTGTATCTTAAACAGTGCTGCATTATTTTGCTCGAAACCCTTTTTGGACCGTCATCATTACCCTCCATCTTTGCAGTTCATTGTGAGAGACTGAAGCCAGCAGTCTGCTTGGTGAGGGTCTGAGCTGTGATTATTACATGCCTCAAAATTAAAAATTTCAATATGCTTCACTTATCAAATGTAAAGCTCTCATTTTCTTTAATTCCCCATGCTGATAATTAAGTTGTTCCACTGTTTTATTTCACACTTTTCTAATGGGGCTTTGCTGCTCATTTAGTAGCTTCAACATTATGAGAATATGCAGACTCATGCTCACCCAATCAATCTGAGCCTATTTAATCTTTTGGGGGCTCTGTACTATAAAAAGACAGGAGCAACAAGACTCCTCA
Source organism: Pseudochromis fuscus (assembly GCA_900323345.1). Taxonomy (NCBI): domain Eukaryota; kingdom Metazoa; phylum Chordata; class Actinopteri; family Pseudochromidae; genus Pseudochromis; species Pseudochromis fuscus. Next base: position 37,617 of record OOFC01013165.1, on the reverse strand, counting down.
GTGCATCCAGGATTGCCAGCAGACATTGTGCAGACGATCCAGGGTGCAGGAGTATAATCCACCAACTGAGGATACACAGCTAAATGGTGCTTTCCACAAGCAGTGTCGGGAAAGAGGTGTTGATCCAGTGATTTGCTCATTTAGTTCAGTTCTCACATTTCTACAACGTCTGCACTTTCATGAGGAGTTTGGAGAATCGTTTCTTTTTAGCCACCCTCACCTAAAATGTTTTCTCCTGGGCGTTCAGGAAGAAACCATCCAGTAATATTTTCCTCAAGCCCTCAGTGAGAGTTGCTTTTTCATTCTCCAGGCCCTGTATGAACGCTTGTGGACCTACATTTTTCGACAGGCCTCCGTTTCGTGTTGTCACTGCGTCTGCCTTGCTGACACACGAGGAGCGAGCAGCGCATGTAGCTTTCAATCTCTTCCAGATTGATTCAGATAAAATTTCATTTGGGGATTCATGTAGGAAAATGTTCGTTCCACACATACATATATAATCTGCTTGCGAGGGAAGATGGTTGCCCAACTGAAACAGCTATTTCATAAATTGAACTTGTTAGCAGTGTGGGCTGGTTTTGTCAAGAATGAATCAGCCACATGTCCTTTAGCTTCCTCCACATAAAGAGAAGAATTTACATAGAGGTTGCACTTCTCCCTCATACTGTACAATAGAAATATTATAATTCATGTTTAATATGAGAATATTCTTGTCCATGAAAAGTGGTCAGGTATTAGTTAGTTTTAGATGGTTTTGATTTCCTTACCTCCAAACTGAACAGGCTTCTACACACCCACGCAACACACCCTCGCTTGACAAAAAAAAGTGTCTGGAGAATCATGCATCACAAGCCTGTGATATGTTGTCCAACATGAACTCTTCCATAGTTATTTCTGATTACTCTAAACAACTTTGGGAGGTTTACCTTATTTTCCGCACTATAAGGTGCATCGGATTATAAGGCACACCTTCAATTTTAAAGGCCTGTTTTAAAACTGTTTTCATATATAAGGTGCATAGAATAGAAACTACTGTAGTGGCTGGAGTTGTGTTATCCATCCATGTAGATGAAGCTGCGCTAAAGGGAAAGTCAGCAAAACAGTCAGATAAGTCAGTCAGTCAAACTTTATTAATAGAAAACAAACCAACGTTCTGACAACTCCGTTCACTCCCAAAACAAGCTAGTACATTCACAGTACTGTACGTACCGGTAGCTCTTACCGGTATTTGCGCCGCCTTCGTTGAAAACAATGTATTTCCAACTCCATTTGTCACAGTTCAAAGCTACATGAACAGCTGTTTTATTTTTTCGGTAACGTCAATGACGTAGTATTATCTTAGGTAGTGCAACTTTTTATCACGTAGTTAGTGCATCACAAACGTGGAGGGAACTTTTCCCTGATTCAGTAAACATGTAAAAGAAACAGTCTGATACCGCCACGGTAAATCAAACGTTATTGTAATCACAATATATGCCCCCTGACTACGGTAGCCGTAATTATCCAATATTGATCCATATATAAGGCGCATCGCATTATAAGGCGCACTGTCGGTTTTTGAGAAAATTAAAGGCTTTTAGGTGCACCTTATAGTGTGGAAAATACGGTAATCATGACATGATCATTGCTGCTACTACTTATTCATGTGTATGCATCTTTTACAGGTTTATACCCTGCACAAAACATTGAAAACTTTGTTAATTCAAATCCAGGAGCAGGTTTTCTGAAGATTTTTATCAGGATTTTATTCAAACTGACCACAAAATCCAAGTGTGGAAGTCTACATTGTTGTCAGAGAGCTGTTCCTATTGTATTTTGATAAGGTCTGTGTGCAGTCAGTCACAATACAATCTCTAAACCTGCTGGTAGAGAATGCATGTGTATTAAGGGGGAACAAAACACCAGGCGATAACATTTAAGCCCGATCTGTTGTGATGATGCATTTTGTCGATGAAAATAGAGGACCTTTTTTTTATGCAGGTAACTAACATCATTTCCTGGTAGCAGTGGTAACAACCTGCAGTATGATGATAAAAACATTACACAAACACGCCACACATTGCAAAAACAGTGGTGAAGGCAGACCAGCAGGGTTAGAGTGATGTAGAGCATTCAGAGTCCGGTTCAGACTCAACCAAACAAACAAACCAGGCGTAAAAATGACCTCAGGGTGCTGTGCCCGTTGCTGTGACCAGCCATGAATCAGCCAGCGCTCACACACTCACCTGTCAAATGTGTGTGACGTCCAGTCCGTGCTACGTTTGACTAAGTGGATGAGGACACTCAGTGCAGAGGCATATTAATTAAAAAAAAAAAAAAAAAAAAAAAGGCTCTGATTGGCTGAGTATCTGCGTGTAGTATGCTGGAGGCTGAGTGAGTGAGTGATCATGGGGCTTAATGTGCAGTTTCGCCAAATGGCTGCTTGTGTTTTAAATGTTAAATCCATTGGTCTGTACAATTAAACCATATAATAGCTTGTTTTTAGACAGTAAAATCACTAGTGACAGCCAGTTTTCTGTGGCTTTTCTTAGATCCCGGCTGCCTCTTTCTTTTTCACAGATGATGTGTCTGCCTGGTTTTAATAGGAGAGATGAGATTCCCTGTTCTCTGTCTACTTAACATTTCTCGCCTCCCTCTCCCTCTCCCTGTCTGCTTAACAGAAAAAAAGAGGTTATAAAACTATGGAGCATCAGCATTCTCTAGAGGCCAAGAGGGGGCATAACATAGTCTTTGTAGAAAGGCTCCCTCTCTGTCTGATCTTCCTCCTGTGTGCATCTCCTCATTGCAGTATAGGATCGTATTTATTGCAGAATACAGCCTTCTGCAGACTGTATTACTTTGTGCAATGTACAGTCTCACATCAAAAAAATGGCTGAGTGCTATTATGTAAAAGCAGAAACCCAATGAGTAAACCTGCTTTGTGGCTTTAAGGAAGCAATGTTGTCTGTTTGACACACCCTAACTGAACTTGATAATTGCCCTGGGATAATTCTTTGTTTGTTTCATAGTAACAACACTGTACAGTAAAATAATGAGAATACTACTGTACATTGTGCTGTCTTATTCTGTCTTCATCTTCTCCATAAAACTCATTTATGTGCATTTTGTTTAGGGGTATTGTTTTTCTTGGCTTGTTTACTTCAACTTATTGTATTTGTTGCATCATTGGTATTCAGTGAGTGGGTGTGCCAGCACATCACTTGGAAACTGAAAAAAAAAAAAACTCAAACAACAAACAGCAAGTCCAGGAAAAGAGATCTCTCCCTCCTGTGGTATGTATGGGATTGTTTGCCACCAAGACGCTGTTATATGATTCCCTCCAGGAGTAAGCCGCCATGTGATCGTTCATTTTTATCTTATTTTGATTGTGCTGTGTATACAAGTGCTAAGAAGAAGACAAGATGCTTCAGAAGAGACACTTTGATAAATTTGAATATGACACCACAGGGGATTTGGTGTGTGTTTATGTTTATAGTCACATTTACATCAACGGGCCCATAGGTTTTGTTTAAAACCCATTTACTGTAATTTCTTTTTTTCTTTCACTTTTTATTTCACAGTACTGTGTAGATATTTATCCGGCTTTATCTTAGTTTCATTTTGAGAAGGAGCAGCAGCCTTTCATCCACTTTTTTGTACATCAACAAATGCCAGATGTTGAACACACTAAGTAGAATGTAAATAGTAATACAATCTTCATCAGTTGTATGCATTCCTGTCTGATTATCTATCTGCTTGTTCCTCTCATTGACTGCTTTATCGTTCATTTTGACAGTTTGATCTTGTCCATCTGTTTCTGTTTCCTTTCTCTGACGTTGCCTCTCTGTCACTTCTCAGTCCTCCCCTGAAGTTTCCTCAGGCAGGTCTTCTCTTGCCCAAAAAGTTTCAATTGGAATTGCCAGTCAGGTGAGATCATGCAACTGTCTGTATGTGATGCTCCACCCATCCTCCCATACCTCAACCCTTCCAGCAGGTCCACACCTCAGAGCCAGCCCCCTCAAATAATCTAGGTGAAACCAAGTCAGTTAGCATCGACGCGAGACCGGCTGCTACACTCACTTGACACTCGAGAAAGATCTCTTTAATAGTGCTTCCCTTCTGTCTAGGGTAAGATGCTTTACATTTGTCTATATTTATAAGAATTAATGGGTCAAGAAAATTGGTGTAATGTAGAAGAATTTGTGAATGTCGGTGTAATCTCATCTGAACCTGAGGGGGAAAAAAAAAGATCCATGAGGACTGAAGGAAGTGTAAGAAAAAGGGGCACTGAAAGGGCAACAATATTGTTTATTCTGTATCTTTTCTATCATACAACTAAGGAAGATCATGTCAAGGGAAGAGCTCAGCCCTGGCACGTACAAAAGAATGAGATTTGTAAAGACAGATAACTGGGAGCAGTGTGAATAAAACTATACACGGATTGCTTTGCGTTACACCTCTGGCTGTTTCATGTTACCTTGAAAATAGAAGAAAGTCAGATTGAAGGTAAGAAGGTACGGTGTGTGAATGACAGAGGAAACTTAAATAAAGCAGAGCTGGGAAAGAAGTAAAAAAAAAAAAAAAAGCCACACAAGAGACCTTCAGCCCCACCTTATTAGCCAGGAGCCTTGACTCATACAGACAATGTGTACTAAATGGATGGAAAACTATTTGCAACTTGCTCAACCTGTAGAGCAAGTCACAGTCAAGGATCTGTCCCTGTGTTAGGTGTATGGTTATGTAAATAAGGATCTCTTCTACCTGACACTTTATCTTCCTGATTCTTCACCTGTAGGATGCGATGCTGAGAATGTTTATGGTTGTTGATATACCCTCGAGACTCTTAATAAAGCCAGAGCAGATGCATGAGGACTATATTGGCAGCGAGTTAGAATATTGGTATCAAATGCATCGCACAACCTGCGGAGGCGTGATATGTCTCCTCTGTCACAACAAAGGGAAAGACAAACCCACAGCAGAGAGATAGACGAGGGCCGGCCGGTGCTGGGAAGGAAAGGCAGCATTGCAATCTCGCGCAAATAGAAAAACAAATTGTGGTCGAGCTTTGCCATCTCCCTCAGACGAGATATACTGTTATCGCTGAGGTTCTCCGTCCTATCTGGGCTGAATGTCACCTCAAAGTTTGTGCATTTTGTTTGCAATTAGGAGAGAAATCCCATCTGTGTTTGGGCAAGTGTGTTTCTAACTTCATTACTGTTTAAAAATGACAGGAGTGAAGATTCACAATCGTCCTCACAACCTATTCTATTAGTAAAAACTGCAGGACACCTGGGTCCCAGATGCACAGGTTGAGGCACACTGTAAGATAAATGTGACTGGATGTATTATCCATTTTAGACGGAGAGGTAAAGTGTAGGTAACATCAGCAGTGATTGAACGTGTCTGGATTTCAACAGCCTATGTTGTGATTCTGAAGGCATTCATTGAGTCGAGTCTTTTTATGCTGTGTAATTTAATAGTCAGGAATGCTGGATGAGAGAGAAAATAGCAACTGATTTGACAGCTCAATATGTCTGCGGTGATGCCGAAATGCTGAAAGAAAGTGTTTCTGAATTCAAATACTCGGGATTAGACGAGACAGAATTGAAATGGAACAGTGGACAGCGCGGCTGTTATCTAACTTGTTCCCTGTCAGGCCGTGAGCATTCATCGGAATGAGATGTAAATGTAAAAAATAAAAAGAAGAAGAAGAAGCTTTTTTTTCCTGTTGTTGAAGAGAAATCCATGTGAAATCCTAACCCTTACAGAGCAACAGCAGACCCTCCTTATGCCGACACTTACATAACAAAATCAAATATGTATTTCAAAGCTTTCAAAATTTCACAACTGTGCAGGTGATCTTTAACTGCTACATCTTTTAAAGTCTGAACACAATCAGGCTATTAAATCCTCGTGGTCGTATTTCAGCTGAAATTCCCCCACTGTCTCACAGTATTGGTCCCGTGGTACTGTCATGCTTAGCATTTACAAATGAAAAGCTGTCCCTTAACAGTCCTTTGAAGAACCAAGACTGCTATAGGCATTTGGGACTACACAGACAACTGTGGCTGCTTGTTCAGCCACACTGTTCAAATAACTGACTAATAGAGTCGCGGGTATTGGTTTGTCTTTTCAGCGAAGGGAGGCTCTGATGATGACTCACTCATTGATATATAATGAGTCAGGATTGAAAAGGTAGTTTTTGTGTAAATGCAGCACACCAAGGACAGGAAATATATTTGTGAAAATGATGCTTGTTTTGATTTCACACGGCTGATCATCATTACAGAGCTGAATAATACAATAAAAATGGGCTTTGATTTTAATATTTATTCAGTATAACTAATATGAAAGTGTGTATAACTTCACAGTAGTCCATGTAAAATATATATGGTCATATGTTTTATGTACAGTATTACAGTTAATTGGAGTACAAAACAGATTTGGCTTAATCAAATACATATGTATGAATCTTTAAAGGAGCTCTCCACCTATTTCACATGCATTCAGTTAGCTTCTTAGGTGGAGCACGACTCTTTCTGTAAAAGCAACAGTATAATGCCTCTGGGCATCTGTAAGTTAATGATTGCTTGGAGTTGAAAACTACAAATTTATAGCCTAATGTGTGCATTATAAACTGTCCATTTGGAGTTTGTGGGCATTTACAAGCCAACGAGGTTTACCAAACATGCAATTAACTGTATTATTGTTATTGAAAATGAACGATTCTTATGATGACATGTCAGGGTATCTCGACCTGCGCTGCATGTTCCAGCCCTTCTTTTGAAAATCTGTGCCGCATCTTTAAAGATTTTTTTTGCTTGCACAGGTTCAGATTGTCAAGCATCTCATCCCACCTGGTCTCATAAGGAGCTCCTCCATCTCCCTCATCCTCCTCTGCCCCCTCCTCCACCTCTAAGGCAGCAGTCATGAACTGGTCTGCGCTAGAGGCACTCCTCAGTGGGGTCAACAAATACTCCACAGTGTTTGGCCGGGTCTGGCTCTCGATGGTCTTTGTCTTCCGCGTGATGGTTTTCGTGGTGGCGGCTCAGCGGGTGTGGGGTGACGAGAGTAAAGACTTTGTCTGCAACACTGCCCAGCCGGGCTGCAACAACGTGTGCTACGACCACATCTTCCCCATCTCCCACATCCGCCTGTGGGCCCTGCAGCTCATCTTCGTCACATGCCCGTCACTCATGGTCGTCGGACACGTCAAGTATCGGGAGAAGAAGGACATGCAGTACACCGCCTCACACAAAGGTGCACATCTGTATGCCAACCCTGGGAAGAAACGTGGGGGGCTGTGGTGGACATACCTGGTAAGAATGAAGAGTGGGAAAGTCAGGTTTTTTGCTGAAAATGCTACACAATATAAAAGCAGATCTAGCAAAGCTTTGGTGTTAAAAATAGGTCTGATAGTAACTGAGGAATCTCAGTTTAACCCTCTTATTTCTTCATAGGTGAGCTTGATTTTCAAGGCAAGCTTTGATGCTGGCTTCCTCTACATCCTGTACCACATCTATGAAGGTTATGACTTGCCCCGCCTGTCCAAGTGTTCCCTGGAGCCCTGCCCCAACACAGTAGACTGCTACATATCCCGTCCCACAGAGAAAAAGATCTTCACCCTCTTCATGGTGATCTCCTCCGCTTTCTGCATCTTCATGTGCATCTGTGAGATGATCTACCTGATCTGCAAACGCATCCAGAAACTCATCAGGAGGAAGAACGAGGCAGAGAGAAGGATGTTCGCCGAGAGACACGAGATGACGCCGCTGGCAGCGCCTAGGTCGGAGTTCAAGTCCAGAACGTCCATCAGAATCGATCCCACAGCCTCTATCCAGAACCTCAATAACATCAAGGCTGAGGAGGAGCCGACTCCGAAAAAATAACGCACAGTATAGTGGAGGCTGTGTTGAAAAACTAAGCAAAATTCTCATTGTGCCACTGCAAGCAGATGCATGCATTAGACTTCATGGAGAACTGCTGCTCAACACCGAAGAGAAGCCCATCACCTTGGGGATATCTGAGACAGTGATTTGTAAATATTATCACATTAAATGACATTCTGCTGAAGCGCACACCTTAAGCATACAAATTTACTCCTCAAAAACAGAGGATTACAAAGGAAGTTAAAGGGTTTTGAATATGCTTTAGAAGCCTGTGTATGAATGTGTGTCTGTATTTGTGTTTTTGAGTGTGTACCATTGGCAAGTTGTAAGTTTAAGCTCCTAAATCAGGTACTTTGTAAATAAAAGCTATAAAAAAAAGCAATACTGAAAGACCCAAAGTGATGTAAATGCGGGATAGAGAGTGAAACTTTTTACCTGTACATACACACAGAAATCTAAGGAATGAACAAAACATAACATAACACAAAGCACTTATCTAAGTGGTGAAGCAGTGATCAAATTGCTGGAGGGTGTTTCTGTTGTTTGAAATATGAAGAAAATGCTCTTTTTTTTACTGTGCATGGGTTATTTTGACACCTATTGACATGTTGACTTCTCACACTAACAATCCAAATTGCTTAATTAAGGTGTACTAACCCATGCCACTGAAAAATTACATTTAAATTGTGTTTATACCAACAAATGAGGATATTGTAAGATTGTAGATAATATATTTTTGTTTTACATTTTGTATTTATTACTGTGACCCATAAAGCTATTTTCACTGTTGCACTATTCCATCGTGTCTTTCTTTCTTCAATTTGAAAAACCCTTATCACACCTAAAACTGGTTATAGCTGCATATGTCAACAGAAGTTATTAAAGTTAAACCCTGCATTGACTGTGAGATGACACGGTGAGTGACTCACTCACAAAGTATTGGGTTATACCTCAGAGGGGACAGGCAAGTGATTCTTCTTTAACTTGTACTGTCGTCATTACTTTTCCACTCGGACCGTCCAATCAGAAGCGAGAGGCTCGGGTGCGGTTTTGATCGACAGAAGGTTGAACCAATAGCTGCCCCGGAGCGGACGCCGCTGTATCCGCCTTTCACGGATGCCTTGTTGAAGGAAGTAAAGTCTGTTGAACATGAGTTTCCACCACGGACAGGTACCGAAATACTACGTTTTATGTTTTGTCTACGTTAATTATTATAACCCGGTGATATTGTTTAATAAGTGCGTTATTCGGTTTGTTGATTTGATATAACGTAACTAATGGTGTATATCCTGGAGCCACAAGTAACGTTAGCCATTCATTTGTTTTGCTACTGTTAGCAGGTTGTTGTCACAGTGTAAACTGTTGTTATTTATCAATAATATATTAGTATGAAGGGTTTTAATATGTACCTGTTGTAGTGGTTATGGTTTTAAAAGACAGCATATTTACTTTGTTTCATTTTGAAGTAAAAGTAAATCATTCCAGCAGGCTGTACATGTATGAGGTGTTTCACAAGTTGGCTAATCACATATTAAAAGTAGTGAAGAAATTCCACTGTAACTTAAAGTGTGTGCTACTTTAAAGGGCTGATGAAATCAAATTAATATTGATTAATTTATGTTTTCATTTATTGCTTTGTGTGTATGGCCAGGTCGTTATTGAAAATGAGAATTGGTTCTCAACTAACTTACCTGGTTAGATAAAGGTTAAATAAATTACAAGTATATGTGGCATAGATACATGACGAGAAGTGTCCATATAATCTCTATAACCCTCAAATGGTTTCTGTATCTTGGGGGACAGAGTCATTTGACCAACAAATTTAAAAATATACTCATAGCTTGTATCAAAATCCAGATGGCTGTGAATAAATATACAGGCCATATTGTACATGTTGTTGTTGTTCATTCATGTTTATTATATTTTGGGAGCCTTTTTTTGAGAAAATATTTTAATACTGTTTTTGCACAGTCTTGCTGAAAATAGTTGACACACATTTTCACGACTTTGATATTCAGTCATCCTGGAGGATGAAGGTGTCAAACAGGGATAACGTCCCACAGATATATTTGTGAAGTTGATATGTGATAAGCTTTTTTTCCCACTTTTTTAAAATACATATAAGGACATCAATCATTTTTTGTTGAAAGTCTCCTTAAAGTTGGCACATGAACTATAAAAAGGAGAAAATGTTGCATTGACTTAAACATAATCAACATAAAAAATGAGGCAGTGTTACAAAGTACCTGACTGTGTATATATGCACCTACCCAGAACAGAAGGTTGAAAGGCCATACATTATTAGTCAATTAACCAATTAGAAAAAATAATCACTAGTTATTCTGGGAACTGGTAACTTTTTAAAATCATTTTTCAGGTAAAGATAGTAAAACAAGTCAAATTTACTCTCAGCCTTTAACCTTTAAATAGGCCAGCATAAGTAAATATATGGAGAATTCAATTAAGGGCTTTTTTTAATGTATCTGTGCAAAACTGACACAATTTCATGATTGTTTTTGTTCATCTTTATTTTCCAATTTATGCTCTATTCCAGGATACAGGTTTGTCCATGTACACCATTATGAGTAAAAACATATTTTATTATCTAAACCAGTGACACATTGTAGCTGCTCGATAAGTGTAAAAATAACTTGAGTTAAGACTTGAGTTTAGGGCTGGTCTCATTGGAGACTAGACGTGTTAACCAAATTAGCCACACCCCTGAATATTCCTCGTTTTGAAGCCTAAAATCTGCTTAATGTTATTTTTTTAAAGCTGGAAGAATTTACTGTTACTAATGACATCAGAATGACTTGTAAAACAAAAAGTATTTCACTGAGTATTTCATGATTGAAAAGAGGGTTTTGGAACCAGCATCTAGTGGCCGTAGGGAGTATTGCAGTATTTTGCATTTCCACATTAGCTTCACTTTTGAGACCTGCCGGCTATGTCCATTTCTATATGCAGTCTCCGGTATTTGCATATATACACAGTAATATATTTTATAAAGCTGCCTTATGTATAAATTTCCCCATTGAAATAAAAATATCTTCTAAACCAATTACTCGGTTTCTTATAAAAATCATAATCTGCAGGCCAATGGTAGCTGTCAGATAAATGTAGGAATATATTTCCTTCTGAAATGTAACACTAGTGGAGTAGAAAATGGAAATGCTGTCTCTACTCTGAGCTCAGTACAGAAATTGAGTGAATGTTTTTTGCTACTTTTCATCACTTCAAAACCTAAAGAGTTTAATACTTGTAACTGTCAGGGATTAAGCCCATTTATTACTTGTATTTACTATAGAGTTGAAGTAAATTATGTCCTTGTTGTTCACTGTAGGGCTATCCAGGAGGACACCCACCACCAGGTGCTCCATATGGTGGAGGCAGGGGTCCCTATGGCCATCCCTCAGCTCCTTATGGAGGTGCTGGTCCAACAGGAGCTCCCTATGGTGGCTATGGTGCACCAGGTCATGGAGGGCAGTATGGGCACGGACCAGGTGGCGCCCCCGGTGGGCCTTACGGAGGTTACGGGGGACCTCATGGAGGACACCACGCTCCTGCAGGTAATGATGGGCTGAGGCCGGAGCTGTGTAAGCATCTGCGGTACCTTCGCCTGTGGGACTTGAACAGGCATATTCTGCACACGAGGAGATTGCAAATAGGCTCTCATTCCCCCTTCTTCATTGCTTCTTCTCTCATTTTCTTCCTCCCCTCGCTCTCTGGTGGGATGATGGATAGAAAATGACTTACGTTCCCAGACAGTCATGTAGAGACAGGGTTCAGTTTGTGCCCCTCAGCAGGATTACACGGCTGGAGTGATGACTCCGGTAATACTGAGTGAGGGCTAAACAGAGTAAGAGACAGATGGGCAAAGTGTGTGTTTGTGAGTGTGTGTGTGTGATTACACTGTTTCCAGTAGCAGCTAAGCAGAAGCAAGAACGCGATAGCCTGTGTTACCATCACTCCCCACAGGGACCGAATCCATCAGGGTCTGGCTTGATGTGTCACCTGTTTCTTTCTCCTTATTCATTTTTCCTGACCATCAGCCCTCCCTCGACTCCTCCCCTCTTTTCAAACTATATATTCCAACACTTCCTTTCTTTCCCACCATGTTTTCAGGTAATTGCCTCTTGCACTGACACTATCTTGCTCTTGCTGAGATGACTTCTCTTCAACCCTTGACCCTTTCACTGCCATTTTTTTCCACAACTGGTACTTATGAAACCTTCAAGTATGTATACTTAAGGTTGGAGAGGTAGCAGAATACCAGCTGGTTTCCTAACAGCAAGCAGCTTCGATTCTTCTATTTTCCACTCGTACAGAAACACTTCCTTTTCCCATGTAAAAAAATATACATCTTTAATTCCGATTAAACACATTTAACACATCTGATTAATGCTCTGATCAGTATAATCTTACCATAGACTGTATATAGAAATGGACAAAGCAACTATATCTCAAAAATGAAACCAATGCTGAAGTGCAAAAAAAGTGCAATACTCCCTATGGCCACTAGAGGCTGGCTCCAAAAAAACTAAATTTCAATTCAAAAATCATCATTTTCAAATATGAAATAGTGAATACATTTTTTCACACATCATTTTAGTGTCATTAACTAAAGCCAAGTCTTCCTATCAGTGATCTGGAGGTTTATTCATCCATTCATTCTTTCATTTTCTATATCCGCTTATCCAAAATGGGTCGCGGGGGTCTATGGGGCCTTTCCTAGCTGTCAACGGGCAAGTACCAAGGTACACCCTGTACAGGTCATCAGTCAATCACAGGGCTAACACACAAAGACAGACAACCACCCATGCACACACTCATACCTATGGTCAATTTAGACTAATCAGTTACCTAACAAGTATGTGTTTGGACTGTGGGAGGAAACTGAAGTGTCTGGAGAAAACTCAGGCATTCACATTGAGGACATGCAAACCACACAGAAAGGTCCGACCAAGATTCGAACCCAGGACCTACTTGTTGTGTGAAACTCTAGTGGTCCATCTGAAAAAATAATGCATTAAGTAGATATTAGTCTTCACAAAGAGGAAGCTTTAGAAGCGTGACTGGTTTGATTGACAGGTTTAGTCTCAAATGAGATACACATTGGCTAGCTTCCTCAGGTTCAAGAGTCAGAACCGTCTCCTCACTCCTCCTTTCACATCCAAATATGGTCACTTCTGGCTCCAAACAATCAACATGGCGACATTCGAATGCCGATCTCCAGGCTTCAAAACGTGAGTCCACAAACCAACAGGTGATGTCACATTAGTTTTGTCCATTCTATATACAGTCTGTGAATCTCACATTTGTTTCTACTCTATATGCAATTAGTTGTATGACTTCCGTTCAGTATATCAGAGTATATTCAATGTGGTAGTCTTTACATATCACACTGTTTTCCAAATTGGTGCTTTCCAAACACCAAAGGCAAAATACTGAGTCAACCACAGATGTATTATTTTGTCTGATCAACTATCTTCCTGACAGAGTTAGCACAGTTTCAACTGTCAAACAGTTGAAGCGTCTTTCTTCGTGCCTCAATAAATAAGTAACCATCGCGCATTAGAACGCAGCAGCCACTTCATTTCCAAGAATCTTCACTGTCTTTTTCTTCTCATTTATTATTTCTTTATTTCCCCCCTCCACTCACACATGTTTTGTTATTCCTGAAAGCCTGAGAGATTTTCTGAAGTGATAACTGGTAGAGTATCTAAGGATGGGAGATAATGAACAGAGGAAATCAAAGTAATTGGCTCAAATAGAAAAATCGAGGAAACAAAAGCATGCGAAGAAAGCAATTTTCTAGTGATAGCCATCTTCAGAGTTAGTCTGAATACCTCCTCTTCCCCACCCCCCATCGTATCACTTTTATATTTCATCTCTGTAGGTAACATCCCCCCTGGTGTTAACCCAGAGGCCTACCAGTGGTTCCAGACTGTGGACACGGATCGCAGCGGATTTATCAACCCAAAGGAGCTGAAGCAAGCCCTGGTCAACTCAAACTGGTCGGCTTTTAATGACGAGACTTGCCTCATGATGATCAGTAAGTCGTTCAGGTCAACGTGGTGTAATGTGGCCCTGTTTTCATGAATTTATTGTAGATGTTAAAGCAAAGGGGAAAATAAAATAAATATTACTATTTATATTTGAGTAGCTCCCTAAGTCTTCCAAACTTCTTCATCTCTTCTGTTTCTCCAAAGAAAAAGTTAAGCTGCCAGGAGCTTAAAAAACCCGACTGAGTCATGTTTGTCTCGTTGGCTGTTAGTTGTGCAACTATCCCTACATTCCAGTTGCATTTGCCAGGCAGTGACTAATGTCTTCTATTACCATAATGGGAAATGTATGACTTCTGTGTACTACTTTAAGATATTATATTATAATGCATAAGGAGAAGATACACAATGATGGACGATGTGGCCGCTGGTGGAAACATGCCGAAAATGCACTTCATGTTTGTGCATTTTTATTTTGAAAGAGTAACTGAAGAGAAAACTCTTTTAGACTTGTGGGGTTTTTTTGCCTGAGCATGCTGTGTTTTGTATTTCCTGTTAGACATGTTTGACAAGACGCAGTCAGGTCGAATAGACCTGTTCGGCTTCTCGGCACTGTGGGACTTCATGCAGCGGTGGAGAGCGTTGTTTCAGCAGTATGACAGAGACCGCTCAGGATCCATCAGTGGCACGGAGCTACACCAAGGTAGTCCTGTGTGTGTCAAGCATGCTAAATGGAACGTGTCCTTTTAAAGAAGACCTATTATGCTTTTCAATGGTTTCTGTTTAAATACAGTTTTACAGTGTGGGGTGTTCGTACTACACATGGCCAAAGTTTCAAATCATGAAGTACGGTGATGTTCCAGTAATCTCTGTGAGAAAAGTGCTCAGATTTATTCAGTTAGCACATAAATAACCATCAGTGCGTGGAGTTACTGTGCAGTCGTTAACATGTTACTTACTACGTTACCTCTGGTATTTCCCATTATCCAACATGTGTCACTAGAGTCAGCATTTTGGAGCATTTTCCACACTTACACCGATTAACATGGACATACATGGAACACACTTTATATACGGTTTGTGATTAAAACTTCAAGGCTATAAATATGAAGCTGGAAATGTGCATAATAGATCCTTTTTTATTATCCCACATTAAGACCAGAATCACTTCCCTTTCCTCTCCCCAGCCCTCGCTCAGATGGGCTACAACCTCAGCCCCCAGTTTTCGGAGACACTGGTGCAGCGCTTCAGCCTGCGGGGCGGGCGACCCGGCATCCAGCTGGACCGCTTCATCCAGGTGTGCACCCAGCTCCAGAGCATGACCCACGTGTTCAGGGAGAGAGACACGACCATGACGGGCAACATCCGCCTCAGCTATGAAGATTTCCTCTCCGGTGCCATCACCAGGCTCATGTGAGCCTAAGTCCCACTGACAGTCCCGCTGCACTGTGGACGCACAGCATCATTCCATGTTCAGGTTCTAGTTTTGCTCAATCTTCAATGCTTTGCCATAAGTGCCCCCACATGGCTGGTGCCAGTACACTTTCTAAACCAGATGCCTTGGATGACAGTGAACAAGGTTCTAATTTAGTGGTACTTGATATTATTATTATTATTATTATTGTTGTTATCATTATTATATAAGTAGTTTAACAGAGATCCAAGAGAGCAGTTATTTGTACATTTAATGAACTGAATGTAGACCACACATCTGTAAGAGCTGAATCAGTGAAAAGACTTGAATACATGAGATAACAGATTCTGAGACCACAAATATAATCTGTGAATTTGCTCGCCTGCATTGAGATCATGTTCGTTTTCCATTGAAACGCTTTTTAAATTCATGAACATCAGGGGATTTAGCATTTCCAGAAAGTATTTCCATGCAGTGATTGGAGATGTTTTTGCAAGTTACTCTGTAGATCTACATACTTCTGCAAGAAAAAAGATGTTTTTCTCCCCTCACATTTAGTGGGGTGTTAAAGTGATTTTGAGTGTACAAAAAATTATTATTATTTTTGCCAAATTGCATTCCTGTCTAGATGACAATATTAACACACAAGGTGAATTTAATATGTTTTTCACTTGTGCCCCCAATTAAATGGGATCTTCAGTATTTGTGTGGCCAGTATATGAATGGTCTGTAACTGATGGATAATACACTGCACTCAAGTACATATTCCGACATCATTAAACATGCCAAAATGGTTTGTAATGCCTAAAGCAAATAAATTTATTTTGTATTCATGATTGATTTTATGACTTCAGTTGTTTTCTAGAGTTAAGTGACCTGCAAGTGTTTGTATTTTCTTTATCAGCAGGTTAAATCCAAACCCAACTTCACCTCAAAATGCCCCAAATCAGTTAGTCATTTTTTCCCTTTGTAGGGCAGACTGGCTGCACAAAAGAGCAAAAAAAGCCTCTGTCTTCCCTTTCCCACATCTGGTGCTTCTTCTCCTCACCATCTGTTCTACTGCTTGATCACAGTCTGTGTCAAGAGTCCTTCTGCTTCATTCCAAATCAGAGGCAGTCCATCAAATTCTCCTGTGCATCTTTTTTGGTCATATTCCACATCCATCTTTTCCTTAACCCACTCCCTGCACTAATCCGAGGCTAAACTTAGCTGTCACAGCTCTTTAAGCACACTTTGTGTCATATCTGTCACACCCCTTCACCCCCCACCCCCCCCATACCCCATCACCTTTTTGTTGACACATGTTTAGCATCTGGACCATTTTCAATCATTTTCAGTTTGGGGACTTAGGAGCCAAAAGTGCACCATGCTTGAAGGTTTCAGCCCATGGAGATCAGTCTCACGGGCTTTTTTCTGGCTCATGTGATTCAGTACTGACTTTACCTCAGTCCTGACTGTTATTTTTTTATGTAATGAGGAAATTTCCCACCACTGACCATGCCTGACATCTGTAATTAACTTGGGCAAATACAGCAGGTCTACAGGGCTCCAGTTAGGGGGGCTGTGACACTCCACTCTGTCAGCCCGGGTTTGTGATTTGGATTGATAAGATGGTTGTATTTTTACATGAAAAAAAAAATTGGCTAGCGCAGCCTTAAAATCTCATTTACTAATAAACAGGAACTGATGAAATAATCCTGGCACTGCCAAGTTTTGCTGGTAGAGCAGAACTGGCAGTAGTAATGTTGTTTTCCTGCAGGGGATGAGCACATTTTTACTTTATTTGACAGCACTGATCAAACGCCAGTTCTGGCAACTACAAGATGGACAGCAGAGAGGGAGGAACTGCTTAAAAGAATCATTTTGAAGCATGCAGCTTAATCACCCACACAGAATCCTGTTAATCACAACAATTTCAGCAGCATTTGAAGTAGTGATAACAAATTTGGATAAAGCTCCTGTTTTTTTGTTTTTTTACCCCCCTCACTTTTTGCCTTTGCACCAATGACCACTGAGTCAGAGCCGGTCATCCCTCCGTGACAGGCTACATTCCAGCTGCTATAGATCAGCCTTGTACGCAGCACTGGTATAGTTTTATGGAAAACTTTTTCAGCCCGGGAGCTGAAATATCAGTGTCATCAATCATATAGAGCTTTTGCAAAGAACACTTAACGATTCACTGGCCCAGAAACTACAGTAGCATAGAGAACGATTTTTTATAGTCAGGTCCACAATATATGGTTTCCTGCTGAGCGACGGAAATTTACACAGTTTTGCTGCATCCCTCATAAGCAGTTAAAGTAAACAAAAGCAGAGCCCCTTAAACTGTTTGTGTCTTTACGCAGTACACCACGGCTCTGAGAGCGTTTGCCTTTATATGCCAAACCGTGCTTTTAAACTGAAAGAAAACTATCTCGGCACTTGAGGAGTTTGTCATCCAAGAGGGGGTAGCTCACGCCTTGTCAGCGTATGGCACAATACTGGTGACAGATCTGTCAGCCTTTCAGGAGCATTCTTTGAGAGGAGGATTTTTTTTTTTTCTTGCTGCAAAAATGCCACTGAATGTTTGAACACAAAAAGAGGTGGTGTTTTTTTATGGCTCCTTCTCAGTAGAGAGGACAAACATCTCATGTATGTTCTGTAAAAAGACAGCTCCTTTTGACTTTACACTGTAAGTTCCAATTCATCCATGAAGTCAGATTTTAGTGTAGAGTCTACACAAATGTTTGAAGCTGTCAAAGTGACAGAAAGACTTTTTGTTTACTCGGGGTAACACACATCCTACCTGCACCTGACTTTTTTATGTTGACTTTTATAAAGGCAGTTTTCTTTGTCTAACCACAACATATTACTTTGAGTTGTAAATTAATAAACAATAAACAGCCAAAGCTAGATAGAATTAATTGCACTAAAAACACATTTTTCATTGTGGGATTAATAACATTATGCTAAACTAACAGTCAATTTGTCCCATATGAACTCAGAACTTTCATGTTTCTGTACTAAGCTAAATTACATGTTTTGTGTGCCAACTGAAGATTTATAAGGGGCGGTCACTAAACACAATATTGTTGAGGTCATTTGATTATTAAGCACTTGATAATACTATAATTTAAAAGATACTGTTTGTCCCTAAAATGAATTCATGAATGTTACAGTTCTGTTCTATTAACACAACCTGAATAATGAATTAGAGTCTGACTGTGCCAATGAATTAAAAAAATAAGTTAAATATTACAAAAATTATAAGCTATCACACAGTAGTATATAATAGTAGTTCCTTTTGTATTTCCTGAAATACATTTATGGTTTGGCATTCCTCACCTCAAAACAGTGCACTCATTATACCAGTAGGCGGTGCTAAAACACCAAGTAAAACGATAATAGCAAAGATTAGCCAATCATGTTTAACCAGGAAGTAGTAGCCGGTCGCATGGAAGTAACGTCACTGCAGCGCCAACGTGCTAACGGTAAAGGTGAGTAAAGACTTGTGAAATGAGTTAATGTCAGTATTAAACATTCCTGAGATCAACAGTACACGGAGTACAGTCCAGGAAACGCAGTTGGGCCATGTTTTAGCTTTAAAGTGACACTGCACGGATTAAGTTTACGTATCATTTAGCTACAATGAAGCTAACCCACCGGTGCACAACTGTCAGCTGTTACGTTACAAGCACTTTCGTTAAATTATCTCCACGTTGTATTTTTGGTAGCCTAATGTTCAGTTCTTCGTTAACGTACTTTTTACGTGTGATATTCTCACATGTAGTGTCCATTTGGTTTAAGTTTAATTTGAGTCATTGAATCGTCTTGTTAAACGTTTGGCCCGACGAAACGGCGAAGTCCATAACAATTTGTTTCCATTCAGAAGACCATGCAAACGTACAAGGTAAAACAGAGGACGTCCAACGTGGATTATTAACTGGGGGATTATGAAAAAACAATTGTTTAATTCGGCTTGCATTAAAAGACGCGATTCAACAACCGTGAGATTATAACATTAGTTTGAAACGGTTAGCGTTATCTAAAACAGCCACGATTAGCTAACATTTATCTGAAGCTGACATACTAGTTGTTTGTTGACAGTGTCAGTCAAGAGTCTTGTTTCTGCAGTTTTTCTTGGGGAACTGTGTCTGTGTTACAGGTGACTGTTAGTTCCGCCATTTGTTTTGTTTTTTGTTTGTGTCGTTGGACGGTGAAGGAGGACACAAGAAGGACAAACAGGCCTAACTCGTGTGTGCTGCATGAAGTCTTCTTCTTTTCACATTTTAAAACTTTTTGAGTTATGGCTTGACAAAGATTAAGAGAACAACTCAAAGTTTTAATTGTATTTTTCCTGCGTTGGCCCTTTCTTATGATTTTAAAGCAGACTGTGGTGGAGTTCATAATTTGGTTTAACCATCAGAATCATATTTGAACCACAAGGGGGGAGAAGCAGATAAGAAAAGACCAAATCACAGTTTGTGTGGTAAAGTCAAACTTCATGGTTCTTAGTGTTTATGAGTGAATGTGTCATAACTATACAAAAAAAATCTAAACTCAGGACTTATTGTGTTTTCTGCAGGACCAGGGAGTCAAAGCGGTGTGCAGTCATGTGGCCTGTAGTCTGGACGGCGATGCGGACCTACGCCCCCTATATCACCTTCCCCGTGGCTTTTGTGGTTGGAGCAGTGGGCTACCACCTGGAGTGGTTCATCAGAGGGACCCCTAAGCCTCGAGTGGAAGAGAAGGGCATCCTGGAACTGAGGGAGGAAAGGAAGCTAGAGGAACAAGTGGGCATGGACAGCACCCAGGTACTCAGCCTGAAAGATAAACTGGAGTTTACACCTAAAGCAGCTCTGAACAGGAACCGGCCAGAGAAGAGCTAACCCGTACATGAGTGATAGACTTGCCCCTTGTTTCTTGGCAGTGGGGAGGGGTGGACTGTGCACTGAGAAGAGAAGGGGGTGAATATGAGGGCAAAAATCACCCATCCTTTCTATTCACTTCAGCCATACTTTCCTACTTGGGACAAGCCAAAAGCAACAGCTTGCATGGATCACCACTGGACACTTAAGTACTTTGAACATGTTCAAAACAACAAACTTGATCTTCTGTCAAATAAAGCTTGTAAGTGCTGTATGTTACTCTCCTTTGATGGTGCACATGCTTGTTCATACATTGATCAATTGCTAAAGCACTCCAGTGTAATTAAAAGATTTTAAATGTGAAACCTTTCGGCGTTCAAACTTTGATCTGATGACAAGCTTTTTATGTTTTGTTTGTCCTCCAGTGCAAAGGAAAGAACATTGTTTTATTTAAATCTAGCTGTGGCACTGTGACAGATTTTGTTGTGACATTAAGTCACTCAAATGTCATTTCATGAAGATAATTTTCATGTTACAAACTTGTCACAAAATGTTTTTCCTTTTAATCTTTTCTGTATGTTGAGAAAAGATTTCGGATGACGAACATAAAAGCGGAGAAGAAAGACAGTTCTTTGTTGTAGTTCTTTTTATCTCATGTAACCTTTTGATGGTATGTGACGATATAAGCCCGCAGTGTGGGAGGTCCATCAGGAAGTTTAAGCTGCTTAGTGGCATTGTGTGGAACATGTACACAATACTTTCATTTTAGAAAGTCTGACTGGTTTGCACACAGTTTTAATTATGTGCGTTACACAAAAATATAAAGAATAAAGGAGAATTGTGTCTATGCTGAAAGTGTGTGTCTGATTGACGTTTCTGTGAACGCCAGTGTCCTCTGTCAAGAGTTGTTCAAAAGGGAAATTTATTCTAACAATAAAAATAAAACGTCACGTCTGAACAAATATCCGACCCCCCTTCATTATGCAACAATGCCGCTGCCAAGGACAGAAGAGAACATCAAAGTTAGAAGGAAGGAAGTAATGACTTTGCTCATTCAGCTCCTAGAAGGAAATTATTTTAGGGAAACTCATTCACCTTTGGATTTTGACCTGTGGACAATTATGTGAATGGGTTAAAGAACAGAACAATCTTCAAAAAGTAAATCATGTTTGTTTTTTTTATGTAGTAATTTTGTATACAATATGCTTTATTTGTATAGCACCTTTCACATATGAAATGCAGCAAGTGCTTTACAATGATAAAACTAAATGAATTTAAAAAAGTAAAACTGTAAATACATAGAAGTATTTACTTCAAAAGAAATACCAACTGCAAAGTGACAAATTTTGAATCTGTGCAACTACTTAAAGGTTAAGTATGGACATACATGTTCAGCTTTCTTTTGAATATATTTGGTGAGTTTGCTTCCCTGATTTCTACAGACTGTTCCACAGCTTTGGGGTGTAGTTGACAAAAGCTGCTGCTGCTGCTGTTGTTGTTGTTGTTGACCTCCAGTAAACCAGCAGGAGTTGATTGCAGTGTTCTTGAAGTCAGATAAGTACAAACTGGTGAGTTCGAAATGTAGCTTGTAGCTAAGGTCTTGTACAAAACGAGGGAGTTCTGCATGTTATATGGAGCCAGTGCTGGTCAGTTAAAACCAGACTGATACTGGCTTCTTTCTTGAGTTTGTCTTTTAGCTCACTGGATCTCAAAATACTTGTGTGTACAGACTTAAATTTCGTGTGAAAGTGCAGCACAATATAGAACAAAACAACTCCAGCAACAATGTGAAAACACCCATAAAATGACACCCATTACATCCATTACCCCAGTGCATGCTGGGAGGCTGCCCGACACACACCCCTAATGTAAGAGCAGCACTCGGCCAGTCTCACACAGTATGTGCTGATTATGGTTTCAGTCTTTTCACATGATTCCTTTATTTAAAAACAAGAGCACGGCAATTTTCCAGACAGTCTGATATATATATAGCAGACTGCTCTTACACTGTAAAAAAACAAACACAAAAAAACATTAACTCGAAAATGTGAGGCAAAAAAACTTAACATTTAAAGTTTTGTCTTTGAATTTTTTCCAACTTTTAATTCTCAACTCGCTGACTCTTATTTTGTTTGACTAACTTATAACTTCAAGATTTAAGTTAATCCAACTAATAGAGCAGGGATTTCCAACCGGTGATGCGCAAGCTAACTCTAGGTGGTGTGCAACATGAAAAGGGTAATGGCGCTTCTGCAGAGTTGGTTAAAACAGGGAAATTATCAGGTGTGAAATCAGAAGTTTAAGACAGTTTATGACAGTAAAAGAGGAAGAACTGAAGGCGAGAGAAATGGAGAGATGCTTTGAAATGAGCCATGAAAAAGAAATGGAGCTAGCAACAGGGAGCGATGATGGCAGCACGGGTGGGGGCGCGTTGGTGGTGCGTCAGCCAGGTCGGGAAGTCAAAGGTGGTGCACAGTCTAATAAGGTTGGGAACCGCTGTAATAGAGTAATTATATATCATATAGTAATTATATATGTGTCTAACATATCTTTATAATACAAGTTACAATTAGCAGAATTTACAGTTGGTCAGACTTAAGTTAAATCTTCTAACTCAACATTTTCCTGAGGATTGTTGCATTTTTGAGTTTATCTCAACTTGGTTTTTTTTGACAGTGTAAGATTAATAGACCAATCCTCCAACCATTGAAAGAATCTGTTTAGTCTGATAGTTATGTGTAAACATTGTTTTTGACACTTTATCAGTAAAACAGAAAGGGCAAAAAAACTTGAAGATAAAAGTGTCTGCTTCTTTCCTGCCAATAATATCACAGATTTAGATACTAGTCCAAAAATCGCTTATCTTCATGGGCTAATATTTGCTCCTGTGCGACAAGTCAACAAAATATAGCAAACTCTCTTTGGAATAATGCTGAAAGGACATGTATGAGGACATGAGATGACCTTTGACCTCCCCGTGTAGGCAGAGGAAGGGACTGGTTTCCACATATTCAGTAGAGAAAACTTTTATTACATTCATTATTATTTCAAGTCGTGGTCAGGAAAACAGGCTTTTATCAGAATTCCTCACTGATTAAAGATGGAGGAGAAGTTATTAGTGTCGTAAACGCTCCAGAATGAGAAAACTCGATGGTTTCTAAATTAAACACATAACACATACACTTACAAAAGAACTGTAATTGTTTTGTTGACGAGCTTACTCCAGTCCTGCGGCCTTTCCTAGTAATGAACCAGAAAGGTCCATCTCTCCCGCGCTCCAGGAGCTCTCCTAATGGATGATAACGTTTCCAGCGTGCCAGGATAAGCTCCGCTACGTTACCTTGCCAACTAGTGAACTGGGAAAGATTATGAGGCCCAGATTTACATTGGCACCAGAGTGGTAAATAGTGTGCTATCGGCAGCCATCAGCTTGTACTCCCCTCAAAAGTTTGCTATCAGTGGAATGGACCATGCTCCACTCCACTGACCCCGGTTGTGGATGTTTAGAATAACAATTACTTCAAGCTGGTGGAAGTTTCCATTGGAGAACCAGCGAGGATGGAGAGGTGGGCTGCAGTTGGAGTCGACTGTGAGTACACAGGGAGTGTGTTTAGGTGTGTGAAAGGTGTGTGTTTGTCCTCTTGGGAACAATCAGAGGACAGGTCAGCCGTCTTAACAATGGCCCCGCTCCTCAGAACTGGACAGTACTGTGGGAACCGAGCACTGAGGCTCCTGGGAAAGGACGGGGATGTTGGGAGGTGCTCCATTGTTTTTGCAGGACGATGGGGATAATGGGTGCGAGTGATGCTGGCTGTTCTTTTTTTTTCTTTTTTAAGGAGGTCCAATCCGACATCCTGAGTGGACAGGCTGGAGACGGTGTTCCCTCTGCTGCAGGAACAATAGAGCCGTCTGCCTGCTGGAAGGGCACCACATCCCACTATTAAACAACCACACACTCACACACACATACACAGAATCCACAAATACAGGTATCACTGTGCACCTAATGTATACACTGACAAAATGCTCAACATAAACATCTGGTAACCTGTTTGAATGGGAAATCAATTCTTAGAAAACATCTTGACCAAACCAAACACACTGATTTCCTCTCAGAGATACATAAAAAGTACATTTATTCTCAGGTCCTTTTTTATTATTATTTGATAATTGGATTGTTTGCAACTTACATATATTTAACTTAAAGGCTTTACTTCAGGTTTGGCTGCAGCATACTTACAATGCAGATCAAATCACAGAATAAAATCATAACTAGAGAAAAAAAAGAAAAACATCTTCCTAAATTAAAAGTGAGGCGAAAAAAATAATTAAAAGTAACAACTGATGAAACAGCTCTGCACACAGTTAATTTGCTCCCCTGGCAATAAACAGCCTCAGCAACTCACCACCAAGGAAATAATAGGAAATAACAATTAGGTAATCAATTTATATATAGCAGTGTTTTATTCATTACCCAATGGATATTTTTTTTATATAAGTTAACAGTGGGGAAGACACTGCAAAACATACTAGTAGAGGGAACATGAGCTCAAAAAATCATAGATTGTATGAAAAAAAGATTGAAGCAACCGGGGCCAAAAAATAAGGCAGTGCGAAAGAAGTGCAATACTCCTGATGTCCACTAGATGCTGGCTCCAAAAAACTCTGGCTCCAACTGAGTTCAATTCAAAACTGGTCATTTTGAATCATGAAATATTTAGTCAATGCATTTTTGGCACATGTCATTCTGATGTCATTAGCTAAACTCAAGTCATCAGTGATCTACTGGTCCATCTGAAAATCATTTCATCATTAAGTAGATATTCAAAAAGAGGAAGATTTAGGAGTGTGGTTAGTTTGATCGACAGGGCTGGTTTACAATGAGAGCAGCGCTGAAGTAAGGTCGCATAAACATTGGGCAGTGTCCTTGGTTTCAAGGGTTTGAACTGCCTCCTCACCCTGTCCTTCATATCCAGATATGGGTACTTCTGGCTCCAACAGGTGACATCACATTAGCTTTGTCCATTCTACATTCAGTCTATGTTAAAATCAACACACACTTTCAAACATTTCTTAAACCACCCCCTTCTCAACATCACACATGGTACATTCCCCCAGGATCTTGACCATAAAAGGAGCCCAAACTGACAAGGACTGGTTTAGCTATTCAAACCAGTTGATTGCCAAGTGTAGTAGTGAGAAGCGAAACACAAAGAAGGTGAAACATGCAAAGAAAAAGATCAAAAGGTAATAAAATAAAGATCTTACAATTCACAAATTCTGACAAACTTTTTTTAATCTTTCATTTGATTGTAGCACCAAACACACAACATAGCACAACAACAATATCCAGGTTTCAACACTTACATTGTGGTAATTAACAAATCTGCAGACACCTGCTGGCTACATGGGAAGTGAAAGAGACTGAGGTTGGCTGGTATTGTGTGTTGTGTCTTCTTTAATTTACATAAAGTTTGAAGGACATCCCTGTTACTTGCATGCACCACAAACAGTATTATTAATGGTAAATGGAGTACATTTATATAGCACATTCATGACCTTAGCTAGGTCCCAAAGTGCTTTACAAAGCAACTCATTCACACACCAATGACTACTACACTGCCATGCAAGGCACTAGCCACAATTGGGAACAACTTAGGGTTCAGTGTCTTGCCCAAGGACACTTCGACATGTGGACAGGAAAAGCCCGAGATCGCATCCACAACCTTACGATTCACAGGCGCCCACTCTACCACTTGAGTCACAGCCGCCCCACAACAATCAAACAACTCCTTTCACATCCACAGCCAGTAAATATGATTAATTTAGCTTCATGGTTTAAAAAATATTAAACCATTGTGACCCACAGAAAATGATTTTGTACAACAGGCCAATGAAACTCCTTAGTTACACAACTGAAAGGTTTAGTGGGACCATCAAATGAACCGGGACAAGCTAATTCAAACTCCTGTATACACACACGCAAATCTCTCTGAGCTTTAAGTGGTACCAGCCCTCTTAATTGACTCCAGCCACACAGCTGGCGTGTTGCCCGCTTCCCCTATCCTTCACGGGCCTTTGATGGGGCGGCCGTGACTTTGGGTCAACAAACGCAGGGGAGTCGCGACAACACAATGCAACAATGCCCACTGCAGCCCCCATTGTCAGGGTGAACAATCCCCAGCAACCAATCCCTGGGGAGAGACAATACTGCAACGGGAAACAGATACAGACCCACTTCCCATCCAGCATTTAAATTTAGGAACTGGTCAAAGCGTTTCAGTGGTGTTTTGTTGGGTAACACAAATGTCCAAATTGAGGAGTGGGCCCATGAACGTGACATTGTTATGGATACAGAGGGAGTCGTGTGTTGGGATTGTGAGCGTGGAAGTCAAGAGAAACAAAAGGAGTTGGCACATGTTTGCCTTTTCCACCTCTTAAACCCAGCACACAGTATTTCTATTTGCACACAAATCAAGAGATATTGCATAATTTTAGTGACCTCATTCACCCTGTAGCTTCTATTTTAAGCCCAGCTGCTCCGTGTTTATCTGTGTGGATGTGAAAGTCTGCGAATTGAGGTCATGATGGTCATTCCCAGCTCCTTGAGAGTGTGTTTGTGCATGCTAGTGCCTTGTCTGCCTGTTCGGCGTGCTTCCTCGAGATATGCAGCACTTTGGGCAGTACAGCTGGCAGGAAGTATGACAACAGATTAGTCCGTTTTGGCCAAGCCTGTCACATAGTGTAGGTGAACCCTTTAAAGTCCCTTGCAGAGTTTTGCTGCCGGGCAGAGCACTGAGACCTTCCCTAAAATAGGAGAGTTGCCCCTGGGCATAACATTTATAAGACCTGAGGGGTCCTTGATAGTACTTCAAACTGCTTTATTGTGTGTACAATCATGTCCTGTGTGTGTCCACCTCGGTATATGTGTGTCTACACATTTATGAAAAGCAAGACTGTCTTTCTTTGTGTTCGATCAGCGTCATGCGGCTTCACCAACAGAGTGAGGAAATGCATCAGCAGTGACTTCAACAATGTCAGGAAGCACAGTCAGAATGGCATCTTATCCCAGAGGTTGCCTGTATAAGCATTAAGGATAACCAGTCTCCCAGATACAGCGTTTCCCAACCAGTGATCCTTGTTTATTTAATTTTCAGTTTTACACAAATATCTTCATTGTTAGGCATCCTTTCATGACACTGTGTGTAGGGCCTGGTGATGGGAAATAGTCCAGACATAAATGATAAGTAATCAAACCAATGAATGGGGGAATATTTTATTCAGATCCAGAACATGTATCCAAAATATGACTTTCATCTATACTGTAGGGCTTTCCTCCGGTCAATAAAAAGTAACTGCTGAGGATAGAATGGCTGGTTGAGCATTAAACAACCTGCACTTACTGTTGTTTCCATCCTGTAGGTCTGTGTTTGCTTTACCGAACAGGAGGGCGTCGATCTTCCCCAGCTCGATCAGCTACAAGGACGATAAATGCAAAACAAGTCTTTCATCGCCGGCGTCGGATAGCAGCAGAAAGGCCGAAGTGGGTAGCCCCTGCGCAATCTGTTTCATGACCCCCTGGCTTTTTGTGAAAACACCGACACGAACGATCACGTGGACGCAATGCACGCTCATGCAGACTGAGATAACAAGACAGAACAGCACTGCCAGCCAAGTTCTCCTGTACAGGCAGAAAACCGGGCAGCTTCAGCAGGCAGGCAGTTTGGATTGTTTTCTCAACAGTATCTGCCAATTTATCCTTGACACACTCCTACAATAAAAACACTCCGAGGACTGAGTAATGGTATCACCATTATCATTACATCACAATACATTTTGAAAAAACACAACAAGAAAAGTTTGTTTTTTTAGCTGCTTGTTAAAGTCCTGATTTGACCCCATGTACAGTTCAAGTTGTTTGTGCTATGAGAGTCTGTCTCACCTAAATTTCCCATTAATGCCGTTTCCTGCCATAGATAACTGCTTATCATCAGGGAGACAGTTCAGTAAATTGCTGGAAATGAATGTTGTGTTGCAGTGAAAAGACATATGGCTACATCCTCTCAGAGCTGGGGCGGGCACCTTTGTCGAAGGTGCTGAGTTCTGGATTTTATCAATTGCTTTCCATGAAAACAGCATCAACAGTCAGGACTCTCCAGGGGATATTAAGTCGAGCCAGCATGAAGTGCCGTTCCACCTTATATGAACTTTTACTGGCATATAAGTGATGACCTTTTTTCCCTCCACAGCCAGAGCTACAGATTAAAAACAAGAGTTTATGATCATAACACCATGTTCTCCACACCGCTGTCTTTCTGTTATTATCTTTGCCAAGGAGGTTGTTTTCACCTGTGTTTGTTTGTTAGCAACGTGACAGAAAAACTACAAATGAGACCTCAATGAAGCCAAAGAAGAAAAGGAAGCAGTACCGTATTTTCCGGAATATTGACCGCACCTGTCTATAAGCCGCTATTGAATTTATTTAAACAGTTTCATGTGGTCCACTCCGACCGGGTCTGATGTGACAACGCTAAATGTATCGGTGGCACAGAGCTTGATAGCTTGTAAAAAGCTAACGAGCTTTGTGCCGCAGATACATGAGAAACACCGGTGTTTACAAAGCGTTGGAAAAAAGTCGCTGCTTATAGTCCGGAAAATACGGTATGTAGAAAATTGTTTGTTGAAAAACTAAATGCAGGACGATCTGAGACAATTTGGTGGAGATCCGACATGTATTATGTTCTCCAGTTTATTCTCTAATCGTTCTCGAGTTATTCAGTTATGTGGATAAAGTGTGCAGCTGGGCATGCTCACTTCAAATATACTATCTCCACATCAAAATCTCATCTCTGCATTCAGAAAGAAAAGTAAATACAACCCTAACGTGAAGAAGAAATCAGCCTGAATAGGACAGACCCTCTGAGCAGCATTTGACTAATGCAGTAATTAGATTGCTTGATGCTGAGTGATCATGAGATAATTATATAATGAATTCACAGTGTCATCATTAATTCATTAACCTTTATTTTCCTCAAAAATAAATATCAGCGCTGGTATTTATTCACAATACCTTGAACATTAAATACAGTTTTCACATAAGGCATGTCCTTTCATTGAATTTGTACATTTCTGTACCGCTTTCAGCCCATTCACTGTGCAATCACTAATGACTTCTATCTCTAGCTTACTAAAAAGGTTTAATTTTAAAACTGGATGTTTGTCTTTGCATTATTCAGCGATTGCTGTAAGCAGTGGTCCCCTCTCTTCCTCTTTATTCAGAGATAAAATACTCTAGTTACTGGCAGTGGTAAGTCATGCTCAGTCCCACAGTTCCCATGATGTGGCTCCCCTTCCTCTTTACCCCGGCCTTCCTGGTCCACGTCCCCAAGTGGAGTGACTGAAACTCACTGGGTGAAAGGGGAAAAGTATATTGTGTGTGTGCATGCATGCATGCTCGCATCCACGCAGCCATTATCTCCAGGGAGCTGAGCTGGGATCCAGAGACCAGTACATTCCTCAGTGTGGACGAAGCCACTGGGAGAGAAGGGGAAGGGGGGCGGTCTCCAACAACTCCAGGGGTTACAGTGCAAATCTCAGGGGAATATGTTTAAATCTGACTCTACTGCAATCTCTCCCATAAACACACACACACCAGTCACTCTCCAGACCCCCCCTTGAAGTATTTTTTTTTCCACCGTCACATGCAGCACTAAAAGCCATTAAACGTAACAGGAAAGCATCTTATGACTTTAATCTTCTCTCATTGTGGAGACTCATTTTCTTTGCCGTGGGGAGTGTTCTCAAAATGTTTCTTTTTGAATAGGTCCATTTATCTGGTAAATCTCTGTTTGAGTGCCTGTCTGCCTCTGAGGCATCGAGTTCACAGCGCAGTGCTTGTTCCTCTTCAGTTCACTCCTCAAGTGTCATGTGCAGGACAGTATTTATGAAAAAAACAAATCAACAACCTGGAAGAGTCATAAACCAAACAAAGATTTTCACACACAGACCAAACACACTCACACCGCCTGACTGTGTCATACATAATGTTTCTGTTTTGAGCGTCCTTTATGAGCACCCTTAGTATTTTTCCCAGTGGGGTGTGTGTGTTTCTTATAATGAACTCTAGGGGAATGTGTTGTCCTCATAGCCCCCATGCAGTTCACATAACTAGGAAGCACGTCGCCCCCATCCTCTCCGCTTCCCCAGTTCACCTCTATCGCCATATCCCCGTAGCTCTCACAGGGGTTGGGATAGGACGCAGCAGCCTCGCCCTGCACGGGGAGGCTGACGTGACTCCCTGCTTTGTAAGCCTGCGACACGTCTGTTTGGGGCTCTGGAGTCTCTTGTCGCTCTGGTACCTGCTCAGGCCGAGGTAGGTAGTCCTGCCGCTGGGCGCGGTAGCGTTTCTCTAGCCGGTGGGAAATGGCGAGCTGGAGGAGATGAAGGAGCTCGATGAGGTTGAGGAGGAGGGAGATGGCAGCGATCACCTGAGTGTAGAAGGTGAAGATGGTCTTCTCCGTGGGTCGGGAGACAAAGCAGTCCACCGTGTGAGGACAGGGAAACCCCGTACACTCAAACTTTGGTGCGATAAAGAAGCCATCGTAAAGGAACCAGAGCCCGACAATAAAGCCGACCTCAAGGAGGACTTTTAATAAGATGCTGAATGCATATGCACACAGCAGTCTGCCTTTCAGTTTAGGAGCCTCGGCGGGAGGCTTGTCAGTTTTTCTACCCTTCCCACCACTCTTTTCTTTTTCCTCCTCCTCTCCATTGCCTTCAATCACTTTGTCATCAACTTCTCGTCTCTTGCTTCGACCACCTCCTTCTTCTGCCTGCTTCTCATCCTTAACTTCCTCATCCTTCTTGTCCTTCCCGGCCCTTATAGCCACATATCCGAAGTAGAAGATGGTCGGCGTGGAGACGAAGATGACTTGGAGGACAAAGTAGCGGAAGTGGGATATGGGGAAGGCTCTGTCGTAGCAGACGGCGGTGCAGCCGGGTTGTCGAGTGTTGCAGACGAAGTCGGCTTGTTCGTCATCCCACGCGGACTCAGCGGCGGTTCCCAGTACCAGCATGCGAAACAGGAAGAGCACAGTGAGCCAGACACGGCCGATAGCTGTTGAATACTCCTGGCCCTCCTCCAGCAGGTGCTCCAGGAAGGACCAGTCAGCTCTGGACATCCTCTGCTCCTAAGAGGAACCGTTGACAAATTAGTTATTGGAGCAGATTTTACAGCCTTCTACTAAATCAAGACAGATTCTTTAAGCAGCAGCAGGACAAGTTAAAATCACACACTTATATCACACCCAAGGGGGATGATAGTATAGGGTGAACACAGCACATCAAACATCCATGTGATTTTTTAAATACAGTCTGTGCCCTTTTATTAAAGATATTGCACATTGGAGAATTTCCCAAATTCTCAGATCTGGTCTCTGAATAATAACAAATATCTTTTTGTGAACTAATTGGACCAGATGGAGTCAGTACAACACATTTAAACCACCTTTTAAAACTCTATTCACCCTTATTACAGTGTCAGTTTTTATATCAGGCCTTTGAAGACTCTACCTGTCTACAAGTCTCATTGTTATGCAGGTCATATAGTTTCCTCACCTTTTCCATTACAGCTACATTGCCGCACCGATTTGCGTAAATGTACCACTTAACACCTAATCAGTATATTTTATTTCCATTACAAAACTCTCAAGGGTTTTTCATAAACACACAGCAAATCCATAAGTATTTAATTATTTCTATAAGCAACAAATGAGCTAATTTTCTCCAACCTTTTCAGTATAATGGCGTCTTTTACACAGAGGAACATGTGTATTTGGCTGCAGCCGTCCTCCCTATTAGTTCTTCCATGAGCTCACGCTGCTGTTAACGTGGGCTCCAACCCCTCATCATCGAGATGTGAGAAGTGCGGGCCCCATACTCTAAAATGAACTAAAACAAAAACATATGGTGCTAAAGTTAGCGTTTAATATGAATGGAAATAGTGTACACTTTCACTGTTCACAGTAAAACTGGAGTCCAACAGAGGCCACTCACACTTTTACATTATAGATGCACAGTAAATACATTTTCCTCATGTTGACTCTATCAATTGATCCAGATTCAATTTAAACCACATTATTGATTCAATAAAAAATACTCTGTTGGGGGTTGTTTGAAACTGTTAGTGATTTACCGGGAAGCTCAGCACACGCACACACACACACACACACACATCTGAATAAACATCCTGTGTGGGGGAGATTGGGGACCGCTGTGACACTTGTCCATTTGTTTATAGTATTATTGTTTTTCTGTTATTTCTTCCCCCTCAGAGGGAAAAAAGCCTCTCCAACAGTGAAAATACAAACTCTTCTGACAGGATGAGACAAGACAATGGGCTGTCAGGGATTCTGGTCCACTGAACAAGCACAGAAATAATAAAAAATAACTGGACTGATCCTTGTTCACGAGTATTGTCTTGAGGATTGCTGCTATCTTCACAAAACATACCACAGAAATATCAACAGACTAATAATAACAGGGGACAGAAGTATATCACATTATATGACTTAGTAGCACAGACAAAGGATAAACCGACTTCTCGCAGGACTAATGACAGGTACTATTTTAAAGTCATAAGAGAATCCATCAGCTGATTATTGTTTTAATTCAAGTTGATAAAAATGATTAAAGAAAACCTGCTACAGTATGAGTAACAATGAGTATTTTCTGCTGAAAGTACTAAATCACTCTGCAATTCATCAGAGAAATACAGGTGAAATACAAATAATACATTGTATAAAGTAAATAAATAAATAAATAAAAATACACGTGGCAGGTATACTACAGAATGTTACACAGTACTGTCTCCTGGTGAGAACTACAGTACTGTGTATGTCCTTTAAAGTGTATTTATATATTTTGTATCTATTCAAATGGATTTCTCTCTCTTACCTTTCTCTCTCGTGAAGCGGGTTTGACTCCTTTCTGCTTTGAGGCACTCGGTGTACTTCTTAATGTCACCTCCGGACCGCAGCTCGTGCGTGTTTGTCGTCTTTAAAAAGAATCGATGTCATCGGAAAAATTTGGGAGAACTTTCCCAAGCCTGGCGCAGTGGCCCTCCCTCAGGAACTCCGTCCAGGAAATGGGATGGATGAACTCAAAAGTGGTTAACTTGTTAACTGCAGTCGGAGTTTCAGTTCTAATTTAACTTGCTTTAAAGACCTCCAATTTCCGTTAAATTGCATGGGAATACTGCTGTGCCTGCGGGTATTTAAAGGTTATAGAGGAGCAGAGGCTTGGAAAGAGGCATGAATGGACAACAGACTTAGAAAGATTAAAAATGGTCTGAAGGGTTTTGCTGTAAAGTGGATTACATGCGCTCATTTGCATGAATAAACGTGTATAACTTTCAATTCTGAGCGTTGATTAGTCATTTGAAACTTTAGATCTGTTTTCCCAGCAAGCAAAAATAAACCAACCTTATATTTGACTCTGTAAAGACCAAATACGGTTTTATTTCCTCCTGTAGCTTTGCAGACTACTCAGAAAAGTATTTTTGTCCTTTCAGTGTCCACTTTTAGCTGTAAGACTTTTCAGATGATGATTTGTGGGTTTTCTGAACGTCCTGCAGATTCCTGTAATTTTCCATTATGCCACGTAATGGCGCCAGTCACCCTATTTCCAACAAGAGCATGACGCACACATGACTGACCCCAGTGAATTATAGTTTGTGTTTGTTGACCTTATTAGGTTCATATCACCAGTCATTAAAAAACTTTATTTCCTGTAACAATCAGGATGACATGCACATTTATTCAAGAGATAATCTGAATTCAAATGTCTGCTTCTTTACACTGGTATTTCTTCCCATTTATATTGGACTAACTACATGCTGCGTTCATTGAACTCAGCAAGATGCTCTGTTTTTTTCCTGCACTGGGTAAAAAATGCTCAGAACAACAAAATGATTGATAAAAATAATAAAATGGTGAAAAGTATTGGATAAAAACAACAAAATGACTGAAAATATTGAAAAAAAAACAAAACAAAATCCTGGGAAATGATGGATAAAAACAACAAAATAATGGAAAATTTTGGATAAAAAAAAATAAAATGCCAGAAAATGTTGGATAAAAACAACAAAATGATAGAAAACATTGGATAAAAACAAAATGAAATCCTTGGAAATTATGGATGAAAACAACAAAATAATGGAAAATTTGGGATAAAAATAATAAACTGCCAGAAAATGTTGGATAAAAACAGCAAAATGATGGAAAATGGTATAAAAACCACTTGCTGGGTTAAATTAATTCAACATGTAATTAGTCCAACATTTACAACCCAGCAGTTTAACTCCTTTATATCTATGTCACAGATGCAGTTATATGTTTTTTGTTTGTTTGTTTTAAATCAAGATGTAGATTAAAATACATATAAAATAAGATGAAACTATCCAAAGATATAAAATGACCTTTGCCGTAGCCAGCTACAACTTTAAAGTATTGCAGTTTAATGCATCGTTAATGACAATCCAGTACAATAAAACACTCTCAGGGCTTAGTCGGCTTCAAACTATTTTTATTTTTAATTGAAATACATTTGTGTTGGCAGTACCTTTGTACTCAACAAGTCACTGAGTACTTGTTTGACCACTGGGATGACCATAAGTGTGTACATGTGAGTGTGTGTTTGTGTATATGTGTGTCCTTGTTCAAACAAAGTCATTTTGGTGCAAACAGCCCAAACAGCCTTTAATACTACTGCCAACTAAAATAACCCAGTTTGTGGCATTTCATTGTTAGATGCTCCATTTGCACATGTGAACTGTGCAGCAAGAGTTCATCTTTTTTTATTTTTTATTGTTCTTTTTTTTTTCTTATTGGAAAGTCTGTGGTGTGTCGAGATGTTTTTTTAGTCAGGGCCCAGACAGCGGGCTGGCTGTGCACAGGCTTTGTTTGCAGATGTGTGGCTATAGTGAACTTGAAAAACCCCAAGATGTTGCTATAATTCAGATTCTCTGTCTCTCACTGGGAATCCAAATAGAAATAATGCAGAAGCTTGAGGCAATATACTGAATAGAAAAATGCATCCTTTCGAAACGAGCCTTTCTCCTTTGGAATATGCAAACAGACTATAAGGCTGCCGGCAGCTTAGATTTCATATCTTTAATCAATTTTGGCACAAGCTAGACTGCACACTGCTGTGAGCATTAAACCCAATGGCCCTCTCATGTCACCAAGAAATTGAAACTGTGATTCATTGTAAATGAGCATTTTATTCAGATACATTTACTGCATGATAACACAAATTCAAAAACAGCTTTGCTAGTCATAATACTATAAAGCACTGGATCACATGTTACAACACAGCCCTCTGCGGTTATCACTCTCTGACGTAACACTTAATCAAGTTAAAGTTTGTTGCCGTGAAGTCGTCTCTTCACAAAAATCCCCCAATCATCACTGCAGCATCATGATGTGTCACTATGTAGATGGTGAGGAGAGTTAAGAGGCTCGGTCCGTCCACCCGGCTGCTTGCACGGAGCAGACCTTTATATAAAGCCTGGTAAATTGACAGTGAATCATCCTGACAGATCAGCGTCTTGCTCTTTTCTTTGGTCATTACTTTGGTAGATGAATGGTGAGGAGGGAAGTGAGGACAGCCGACAGAGAGTAATGGAACTGTTTCCATTCAGGAGATGCGCTTTGCCTTCCTGTATTTGCCGTGTTCCTCCTCGCCGGTACAGTTATCGAGGAAACTAATTGCCAGCTTCAACTTCAATCAATTCTCCGCTGTCAGACACATTTTATCATTCACTGTTGTATTTTATGACTGATTCGGTCCTGAGTGTACATCAGTGAACTCAATAATGTAGATATGACTGGGGAGCAGTAATTCAAAAAGGAGCTGGAACATCAAATTATAAGTTAGAGGATAAAAGATCTTTGTGTGTTTTTATCTTGTAGGTTTCACCGGATGAAAACCAACAGACAGGTGTTTCCTCAGGAGTTAAAACGCAACAACAAATGACCAAATCCATTTTAGTTGACAGCTTTGGTCCTCTTAGAAAAAAAGAAAAAAAAACTACTGACTGCCCACAAATCATGCCCACGGTTTGTGTGTTTGTGTTTCAACATGAATAAATAATGGTGGAGTGGTAAATCACCCTTGCTGTGTTTTACTAAATGATTAAGTGAAACCATTACCTGTGGAAAAAGCAGGCAGCAGCACCCTCTCTACCCACACTCTCTTTACCCTCTGACATAAGGTGGTTCTGTGGAGTTGAAAATTGATTTTTAGAAAATACTCTGTCAAAATCCATGACATTATTAGCTGCAGTAGCAGCTGGTCAGCCAGTTCAACTAGAACATGTCTGGACTGAAAAAAAATCTCAACAATTATCAGATGAACTGCCACGACTTCCAGCACAGATATGATCCCCAGAGGAGGAGTCTTACAGACCTGGGTGATAACGTCATTATCCAATGAAATATCTCAAAACTTACTTGGTAGATTGACATTTTTGATCCCAGAGGGTGAACTGGTCTGATTTTGCCTATCTCAGTCTCATCTCATAGGTGGACTGGCACAAGGTTTTGTACATTCATGATGCATACATTATAAATCTTAATGGTGTTTTTGTGTTGGTCAAAAGCTTGTTTAGGTTTTTTTAACATATCTGAAAAATTACTCCTCTAATCTTACACAAAATGTTAATAGTTTGTTTCTTGGGTGATACCGAATCTTTTTCATGAAAAATAGTTGAGATCTGTTCAGTCGTTTTTACCATAATATTACTAAAAGATGGACAGACAGACAAATGCAGGGGGAAACATAACCTCCTTTGCCAGGCATTTAGCTCAAAGCAGCACCAAGATATTTAAAGCTTAGTCTTGTTTATCACCAGTTCATTATTCTGTTATCTCAGCTCTCTGGTTCCTCAGATGAGGAAAACACTGCTTTCATTTTATCTATGAGTAATACATTTCTGCTGCTTTTCCTACATGGGAGAACTGCATTTGCAATGATGTTCTTTGTTGTATAAGATGAATTTGTATTAGGCTCAAAAATAGATTTTGCTTCATATCCCTAAACATGGCTGTGCAGCAGCTCCTCCCATACGAGGAAGTCTCAGTGGATCGGCAAAGTTCTTGTGACATGTCATATCATGCAAAATTAATCTGCAAGAATTAAAAAAAAAAAAAAAATTGCTACTTCTTCTGGCAGTTACATTACATGATATAGTTCAGCGTGCATGGATTGTGTGGGTGTGCATTTGCATGGGACAGCACAAGAATGTCTTTCACTCTGCCAGCCTGTCACGTCAACAGTAAATTTCCAGCACAGAAAGCAGTGTGTGTCTATCAGTGCTGCCTGGTTAGTAAAGATGTCAAAGCTACATGAGCTATGGGCTCTGGGCTCCGCAGCTTTGCATGTTGTTTGATGAAATATGCATGGCAGTGGCAGAGCTGTAGATC
>OOFC01013162.1:0-23766 GCA_900323345.1 Pseudochromis fuscus | reverse complement strand
AGGTATATTTTATACTAAAATATTTTTATTTTGTCAATATTAGAAACCTAAAGCATCAAAGCTCACTGGGAGATTTTTGACTGCAACAAATTAGAACAGTCTGTCTCTTCACTGCTCTTCTTGCAGCACAATCAGCCGGACAGCTGATGTGATGTCTTCGTTCAGCTGTTTGAGCTCCCAGGGGGTTAACACTCCCCTCTGTGTGTGTGTGTGCATGTGTGTGTGTGTGTATGTGTGAGTGTGCACGCATACTCCTTCAAGCACTGGCAGCTGATGAAACAGTAATTCTGCTGACCATTGGATGTCCAACCATTTGCTTAGCGTTGCCTGAGATTAAAGGATACATTCTGAATGAACTCTCCACCTCAGATACTGAAGGTGCAGCTGAATGTTTTTCTCCAGAAATCCAAAGTCACCACTTTAAATTACAGCGCAGCAGCGTGCTGTTTTGTACCATGTATGTGCGTGGCGAGTCAGCCATGCATGCTACGCTCTAGCAGATGGTGTAGCGGCAGAGCACAGTTGTACAGTGTTCCTTAACAGACCTTTCCCCTCAGGGCATCCACCTAATCAAACACTAATCAGCCCTTCTTCCATTCACTGGTTTCGGCCTGTTTCCTAAACTCTCTTTCTTCCTCTGTGCAGATTCTCCTCCCCTTTAACCCCATGTTCTCACTGTTGACTCCTAATCTTAAGCTTATCCTGTTACCCTATTCTCTGTCTCCTGTCTGCACTCATCTCATAGACTCTTTATAGTCTGGCCCGAGCCTGATCGCTCTGAGGGGAAAGTGTCAGGCTCTTACACTTGCGCCCCTCGCCTTCACTCATCCCTCCGCCTGTGGCTGGCCTGATCCGCTCTGTGGGCCGTCTGTCGCTGCGATTAAAGCCTGGACGAGTTAAGAAAATCAGTGTGGGACCTGGCCAGGCGTGCAGTCCCTCCTGCCTACGTTGTGCCACAGTCGGATGTACGGCTGTTTAGCTTTCACAGCTCAGAGCTGTCACAGTAAAGGGCAACAGTTTGCATCAGTAGAGTCAGGAGACAGAAGTGTTCGTCTGCATAACTAACTGCCAGCGAATATATTTCCTGTGTAACGCTGCACCAGATGATCAGTTGTGTAACCGTATTCACCCGCCAGAGTGTGTGTGTCCAATGTGTGACAGCTTTGACAGCAGCTCAGATTTAATTCACCACAGTAAAACGTTGGTTTATTTCATACAAGTTCTGGTGGGTGAAGTTGCATTTGTCTTGTTATTTTCCAAAGACAGAGAACACACCCAAGTTAATCATTATCCCCAAGTGCAGGTGCTTCCTTGTAGCTGAAGATTGATCTTCAAAGTTTGTTTCCAGTCCTGCCACTTCATCTTAACTTAGTTTAACTGTCTATTTACCAAAGGTACAGCTAAACCTGTACCACAGTGCTGTGTTAATTGGCTCAATATATGCTAGCAAATCCTTGAAGCTACGCTAGTAAATATTATTATTTACAAAGTTGGAAACTATCTAATGTTTGTATTCAACTAAGATATAATTATAAAGATAGTGAATATTGGACTTACTTCCATAAAGGAACCAGAAAACTAACTTTTTAAAAAGTAGCATTTAAAAGTTATGGTGGCACAATGTTGTGTTTACAATGTGTGGATCACAAAAACTAACAAAAAATATATTGTTGCAACTTCAAAGAATAATCCACTCACAACAGTGACTTGGTTTGAGATGATGACACAGGTCAAACCATAAAACCAGCTCCACATGCAGCTCATAAAATAAATAACTAGTGGAATTCATTCAGCATTACTGATTAACAACATACTGTAGTGTGGAGGGATTGATTGATGATTGGTGTTACTTATTAGGACCCCCCCCCTAAATATTTTGAAATGAACTGGACATTCATATGTGTCCGTCAACCTGCAGCAAACATCACACCTGCTGTGATGTGCATTTAGCAAACACTCATTGTGACTGTGTAGCCAGTGTCACTGTTGGTGCATTTTCCAATAAGGCATAAAATTAACCAGCACAAGTCAGAAACAACTTCAGAAAAACTCCAACTTTCACGCTTTCTCAGAATAACGTAAATGGCGAAGCATCACAGATCTACGATGTATAACAGTTGAAGTGTGAGTGAGCAGGGGTGGATTTGGCATAATGAGGAGCGAGCTTCATGGCCCACACGCTCATTTCTGTCAATCAAAATCTCCTCCACTGCCAGACGAGCCAGATCTGGTAGATGTACTATTGAATATTTAATCACTGTGAGGTCTACTGTGCCCAGCGTTTCCGGTGGTGTTATGACTGCGTGGTAAGTCGACCTGCCACCCGTCTGCTGAACACTTGTCGTACCCTCATGGGACAGACGGGACCCCCTGACCTTCAGAGGGGAAAGGTCTGGGAGTGTAGGAGGCAGGCCGGACCCCATACTGTGGCTTTTGTCTCTGAATGTCACCAACTCTGAAAACTGACTGAAATAGCTGCTTTCTGCCACTAACTGTGACTTCATCTCATCCTGAGACTATTGTCTTGTTAACGAACGTGGCCTCTTTCCCCCGTGAGTCAACTGCGGTGCGTTCACCTTACCTCATCCTTATCGTTTCCTCGTGTTGTTATTGATCGGGCTTATCTCCCCACGAGGACCGCGCTCACCGGCCTTCTATAGATATCAAGCAGCAGTGGTTACCCTGCATGTGTGTGTGTGTGTTGGGATGAAATGTGTGTGTGTGCTTGCTATACTCAGCCCTTGTCTCTTTTATTTAGTCTGAAGAGTTGTAGTGTTGCAGA
Organism: Pseudochromis fuscus; assembly: GCA_900323345.1. Classification (NCBI taxonomy): domain Eukaryota; kingdom Metazoa; phylum Chordata; class Actinopteri; family Pseudochromidae; genus Pseudochromis; species Pseudochromis fuscus. The sequence goes on along the minus strand of OOFC01013162.1, from coordinate 20,984 downwards.
ACAAAAGGCCACGAGTCAAAGCCCTCCTCTGTGAGTGGGTATTGTTGTATTTATATCTGCGTGTAGAAGCAGCGGTCGTTGAGACAGCGGCTGCTCTGTTCTCTACCAACAACATTTCAGTTTGCTGTCGCATCCTGTGCTTTTACATGAGAGTCAGTGTGGTGGCTTTAAAGGTCAGTTAATGTGACCCGGTCATGTCTCACTCAGGTAGTAAAGTGGAGCAGTAGTCAAAACTCACTGCCACTGTGATTCTTTGCTTGAATTGTGTTGTTTAAAAGAAACAGGAATACAAAAAAGTAGATTTGTCAGATGTCAAAGGGTTTGGTTTGGTATGGATTAAACAAATGAGATGATAGACATCTTTGAGGTTTCAGGGAGTGGATCTTGTGAGCTTTAAACCTTTGAACTTTGAAGAGCTTTTATGATTCTATAGCAATATAAATACCATGCAGATATGAAAGTCATGTGACCAATATCATCTATCTGCTTCTTACTTATTACCTCCACCAAGCAGGTTGTTTGTTAGTTAAAAACATTACAGGAAAACTACTACAATGATTTATTTATTCATTAACGATACCAAGTGATTACATTACTTGGCACTGAGCTACAGTTCTAACAAAGACAATGGTGAGAGATAGAAAGAGAAGGAAGCAGTAAGTACAAACTGAAAACAATTAAATGTTTCAGCTCCTCGGAAGAACTTCAAAACTTTGTCACATCATGATGGATTTTGTTGAAAATCTACTCACACATGCAGGATGATCATCTCCACAACCTGAGATAATTCTGTGGAGATCAGACATGAATTGTACCTTGATGGAGTTTTGTGCTCGCTGATTGCCCTATCTCTAAATATCCTAATATTTACTGACTCTTGTTTTTTAAAAGAGCGACTGGCTGACACAGTATATTGTTATTTCTCCAGAGCCAGACAGCTAGCATGCCTCCCATGGCTGGTTTCCTGTAATGTTATTGTCCTGAGGAGCTTAGGCAGAGGAAATGAGTCTAGCCCGGGTTGTGGTCTCGTCTCGTTGACTGATCAGACAGGTACAGCATCTGTAAGGAGGCTCCTGACTCGCTCCTCTCTGTTGCTCCTGCCTTGTATCTCCATCTGGATTTCCACATACCTATTCTCTCTTTAACCTGTGTTTCCATCCTTCTGGGGCCATCTTTCCAAACATCCAAATGCTCCACCTTTCCTTCGGGCTCCTTCAGCTTTCTCCTTGGAGCTGCTCAGTCATCCAGCTGGGAGACTTACAAGTGAGTATCTGTGGAATCTGAGACTGGATATGCCTGTGGGGCCCAGACGTAATGACAGGGGTACGGTGGCACCTGCTCGAGTGTTTGACTGCGCTGCCGAGCTTTGATGGGGTTATCCCCGATTTTCATTTTTCAGCTGATTTTCTTCAAATTACACTCAGCAGGCCAGAGGGCACCATAAAACATCACATTCTTGCTGTGGAATGCCTTTAATAGCCTGCCAATCTCTACATAGTGCATCCCTAGCTGGCAAGGTGCTTTATTAGCCGGGATTCTTTCGTGCCCACCCGTTGGTGCCAGCTTTAAGAAGCCCAGATACCTCCTCCTTCCCTCCCGTCGGTTTCAGTGGCCCACATCACATGGCGAAGACAGAAGAAAGGAGTCGCTCTCTTCTGGTGGAGGAGCAGGGAACAATGTCGTCTCTCTTCTCCTTCCTCAGATGCGAGCGTCTCCAGTTCGAGTTATGTAACTTGATATGGTGCAGAACCCGTCCAGTAACCCAGCCTCGGGAAGGGAGACTCACACTCACACTATTGTCCAGACGGTCCACTCTGACACAGCCCCCACATGCCCTCATTTTCCACTTCTTCCTCCTCATTTTCCAACCCTCATCCTTCTTTCTCTGTTCATGCCGTCAGTCTGTTAACTCAAGTCTAATCCCTCATTATTCTCTTATTATCTGCAAACAAACAAAGAACACTGCCCTGTTATTTGTCCACTGACATTGGCGCTGGTGTGTCAGCCTAGGGTCCGGATTGCACGTCTCAAAAGCGGGTTCACATGCGGGGCTTTTGTCTGTGGAACCGGAGGAACAAGTCCAACCGCACCGGCCCCTGAGAGAGGGCTGAAAGTGCACAAAGAGATGAGCAGGAGGGCAGGGAAAGTGGAGGATGTAGGTCTCATATGACTTGAATTTGGCAATCGAGGACAACTTAGTGGTTTCTCCCAAGTTCCTGTATAAAACACGGGTAAATCTCCAGGGATGCTGCTCTCGCTATTCACAGCATCCTCACGCACAGCTTAGGATTAGCTTAGTCTTCTATTTAGATCAGTGTAAAGTCATCCTGTAGTGGCCCGCAGGTCAGTGGTTTAGGTGGTTTCCCTCCTCATCCACGCACCTCCCAGCTGCCATCGGCGACTGAGAAACAAGAAGTCATGTGACGTGATAATCAGAAGCGTGAGACAGAGGGAAACAGAGCGAGCATGGGATCAGGAGCAGAGAGGTGAAGTTTCAGGTGGACTAACACCAAAGGTAAACATGTGCTTTTTTCCTACTATTCATTATATTTGAACATATCCTTGGATTCTGTGAAAGGTTATCTTTGTATCAACACATAGTTTTGATTATCTTAGAAATGTCACTTTTATAATTCTGACAGTACCTCAGCTAGAAAGTCTGCCGTGTGACACCCAGCGTCAGATCAAAGGTTGAACTCTCTTTCATGTGTATAGCCTATACATTCCCAAGCTTTCTGCAGGAGAAAACTTGACTTATTTACATGCCAGTTAGCTCAGCACGCTCCAAACTGCACTGTGATTTCAAGCTGCATTGTCAAAGAACAGCTTAAGCTGCAGTGAGAAGAGGAGGGCAACCTGATGGTTAATCACTTTGCCCACGAGGAATGCTTGTTTGCAGTGGAGCTGAATTGGAATTAGCTAACTTTTTCACTAAATCTTTTCTCCTGGGCACATGACGTCACACTGAGCTGCAGCCTCAGCCTCCTCATTCACTTCCAGCACAGAACAAATATGCTAATTAACGGTTAATTATTGAATGTCCCAAAATGGAGCTGCATGGTGCTTTAAAAAAAAAAAAAACACTAAAGAGGGTTGTTTGCTCCATTTGGCGGTGCGTCTCGATTTGTTCAATAAACCTTCTTTCCACTGCATGCATCCCTTTTCTGTTATACTTGAATGATCGCTGCTTTGATGGTCTATTTGTGTCGCTGGAATTCCCCCTGAGGACTATTCATGACTTTCTGTTGTACCCAAGCTGAGTAACATGATTTTATTGAACTGACTTTGTTCTTCCAGTGTTAACAATAGTGTGGGGTTTTTTTTTTTGAGAATTTAAAGGCTTCGATCGCTCTCCCGGAGGCAACATGTCACAACAACACCAAGTGAAATCTTGGTGCTTCGTTGACATTGTAAACTCTGTACTGTGAAGCTGTGAGCTGATTTGGCTGAACAAGTGGATTTTCAGTAGTTCCCACCGTGCTGCTTCTGTACAGTGACAAACAGCACTGGTTGTCTACCAGGAGGAAAAAGTGCTGATCCTCTAACTGGGCATCAGCATGCGTCAGCATCAGTGTTTACTACCTGACATCCAGGCTGCTCAGGTCTTACGCCGCAGATAAGATCAAAGAGAGCTGCTGGGATGTGATCATCCCAGCAAGCATTTTATCTTCTGTGGATTATTTAGGCCTAAATTGAAAAGCTTTAACATTTTAAGCGCAGCCGTACTGTGCATGCGTCAGTCCATCTCTGTGTGTGCCTCTGAATCCTGATCAATTTTTAGCTACAGTCCACACACTTTCCTGTTTGTGTTTGTGCTGAGTGTGTGGTCTGACAGCGAGGGCGTGTGGATGGATGCATGCACATTCACTGCAGCTGTTAAGTGCAATTGGTTCAGGTGTGGGTCGATGTGGGAACCACTCGATTTCCATCGCTGTAATCACAGAGCGGTGACTCCTACATGAACCGCTCCAGGAAACAAAGAAGCCACAGAGAGAAGAGAGCGTCTCTGCTCAGCCACCCTCCTCCCACCCCTACCTTTCAGAATTTAATAAGAAGCTAGCCCTCCCTTGTTTTTGTCTTTTATCAGCTCAATTTAACTCTGTGTTTTCCCTACACTCTGATTATGCAGCTAAATTATCAGTCATTAAATTGTTGGTCTGCTGTTACCAGGGTGGTTCTCATGGGAACAAAGGTGCTTTGGATAATGGACACAAAAAAATAGGCCTGTAGCAGAGGCAGCGTCCACCATCAGCCATCAGCTCTACATGTGTTACGTGATGGTACATTAATAATTACCTGGTCAGAAATGTAAGGAATGTGAGTTTGTTTCCTCACGCCGCTCTCACTGAACAAACACTGCAGAGAACAGGTGAAACTCCACAGAACTTGAGCTGGTTTCAGGAAGAGGTGAAATGAATACGATGTTGTTTGCTTTCTCACGAATTCCAATCAAGTTACGTGAGGAAATATTTTGGTATGCGGTTGTTGTTTTTTTGTAGCTGCTGATCTCCTTGTTGAAATACAAATCTCGGGCATATCTCAGATATTTCTGCTGATATAATCATCGAAGATCTCAAAACAAGTAAACATTTAGCTTTTTTTTATTTATTTCTAGCGCTCTCAGCACGACAGACACTGTGCTTTGTGCATCAACATCTGAACATGTTGCCAAAATCATCAAGATAGGAAGTGTCAAAATAAGAAATATACAACACGGTGCCAAAATGTGTCATGCTCGGTTGGTCGAAATGGCACCAGCAGTGAAACGATGCATCATCCCAACATGATGCTCGGACACGAGTCCCCAGATTTAGCAGAAAAATCTGTGAAATGAATTACAAAGTCCATCTAAGTTCTGATATGCGTTACCTGAAAAATATACTGAATTGAAAGCATATCTCTATTTACACTGTGTGCCCCAGAGCCCAACGAAATGCAGTAATTCTTCTTTTGTGAAAGGTTTGTTTCCTCAGAAAACCTCCTAACAAGAGTCACTAGGAGCTCTCATACTCACACCAGCCAACGCTGGCACAACCCTCCCCAAACACACTGGTTACTTCTCATTCTAAAAGCCTGTTTTGTTATATAAGGGCTGTGGGGAGGGATGTTAAAAGTGAAGAGGAGTGATGTTAAAGGTGAAAACAAGTAAGCTAAGCAGCCCAGGAGGGTTATATTAGAATAAAATAGCAGTCTGGTCTTGATTTTTATTCAACATAGTTACTTAAGTCCTCCACAGGATCATACAAAACCAGTGCTGTGTTTTTTCAGTCCACTGTCCTATGCATGGATCATCAGGTTGTGGATGGATGCTTGCTTTTTGCCTGGTGCATGCTTTGCGTGTACGTAAACATAGTTCATATGTTTAGTATTCTTAACAATGCAAATGACTGGCTGACTTACAAGCATAGACTGTGTATATAGAAATGGACGATACTCCCGACAGCCACTAGATACCGGCTCCAAAAAAACTCTGGCTCCACTTGACTTCAATTCAGAAATCTTTATTTTCATCATGAAATACATGTTTTTTTTCCACAAGTCATTGTGATGTCATTAGCTAAGGTCCACTGCTCTTGGTAGTAATGTGAAGTGGGTCTAACAGAGCGGCTGATACAGTCTAGAACAGTGGTTCCCAACCCTGGTCCCTGGGGGACACTATCCTGCATGTTTTAGTTGTGTCCCTCTTCCTGATTCAAATGACCAGCTCATCATCAAGCTCTGCAGATGAATGGCTGTGGCTCAGCTGGTAGAGCGGGTCGCCTGTGAATCATAAGGTCATGGGTTCGATGGGTTCATGGGTCCTCCTCCTGTCCACAGGTCGAAGTGTCCTTGCAAGATACTGAACCCTAAGTCACTTCCAACCAATGGTGGCTAGTGCCTTGCATGGCAGCTCGGCAGCCATTGGTGTGTGTGTGAATGGGTGAATGAGTTGCCTTGTAAAGTGCTTTGGGACCTAGCTAAGGTCCAGAAAGTGCTATATAAAATGTACTCCATTTGTACTCCATTTGATAGGAAAACATGCCGGAGACCAGACCAGTGTATAGACTACACCAGAGGTACTCAATCCTGGTCCTCGAGGGCCACTCTCCTGTATGTTTTAGTTGTTTCCCTTCTGATTCAAATGACCAGGATCATTATCAGGCTCCTGCAGAGCTTGATGAGCTGATCATTTGAATCAGGTGTGTTGGAAGAGGGACACATCTAAGACATGCAGGATAGCGGCCCTCGAGGACCAGGACTGAGTACCCCTGGACTACACACTAGATGCCTCACATCTACTTAATTATGAAATCATTTTCCCATGGACCATTAGGACACTGATAAAAAAATGACGTTAGCTAATGGTATCAGAATTGCTTGTGGACTGAATATTTCATGAGTGAACTTGATGATTTGTGAATGGAAGTCTATTGGATAGTGGACATTTTTTGGCAGCAGCATCTAGTGGCCATTGGTGTTAATGCACTTTTTGACCCTTCCTCACTGCCTTCATTTTTCAGACCCAATGACTACATCCAACTTTTCTAAACAGTGAGTGTGTGAGAATAGACTGATTGACAGGTGTAGCAACATAACCTACTGGAGGAAGAGTCAGTTCAGTTTGTTTCTTTCAGTTCAGCCCACAGATACTACCTCACTCGCTGTCTCCTTCAGAGCAGCACTTGTTGTTTTGAGTAGTGGATACATATAAAATGTCTTTTCAGGATAAGCAGCTTTTTTCTTTTTAAATAAGCTTGTGAAATTTGTCATATTTCTTTCTGTAAATAGATTTATTTGGAGTAACATGCAGTGCTTGCCACTCAGGGTGATTGGTAGATTAGTCTGTGTGTGTGTGCGATGACTGAAGGGCAAGTGGATGTCATTTAAAACAACACTGAGGTCAAGCACTTTATCCTTATGCTGCTCGTACTAATCTCTTATCGCACACACACACACACACACACACACACACACACACACACACACACACACACACTCGTATTTCCTTGGCTTCAGAGGACATTACATTGACTCACATTCATTCTGGGAGACTTATTCTAATCCTAACCTTAACTGCTATTTGCCCAACCCTTACCTCAACCTTTAAAACATGTCATCACCTTAAAATTAAATGATTTATATTATGCGGGACTTATTTTTTTGTTCTCATTATGATTGCAGCTCCTCATAATGTGGCTGTGTAAACAGATTTAGGTCCCCACAACATGAGTAATACCCCCCCACACACACACACACTCACTCATAGAGGTTGAACTCATAACCTCACAGAGGGATCGACACAGGCATTCATCTAAACAAAGTTGGGGATTATGCAATCAATCCTCTCCGCACAACAAATTGAGGATATTTTAACAACACATACTGTTTTTACTGAATCAGTGAAAGTTCTTGCTGAGTACATTTTGACATAAATAACTCTAATAGTGCATTTGGGGTTAGTAAGAGGAGGGGCCTGTGAACACTCTCCCCTGGGTGCTGTCTACTAATGAAGCAGCTTTACGTAACAGCAGTTAGATCAAGATCAATAGGGTTCCATGAAACACTAGTGCGACCGGTCACTTCAGATAACCCCAGCGTGGCTACTGTAGTCCCAGCCAGTAATTGAATTCTGTTCAGAAATACAATACTGTAAAGTCAACAGAGACAGTAAAAGCTGAGGCACAGTGTGCAGCCTCCTGTCGATGAGCTAACAGATGCAAAGTGTGAAAACCAGAGTCTCGAAAGGAGTTTTTTGTTGTTGTTTTTTTTTTATCCTAAGTTTTGAGTTTCTCCTAAGTTTAGAGGATTTTTCCTCTGGGTTTGTAACTATAGACGCTGCTGTGGAAGTTATTGATGAGTGTTTAATAGCAGTAAGTGGTTTCATCAATCTACTCAGTGAAGAGAGTGATTTGCAGAAGTAGAAAACTCAAAATCATCAAAGGATAAAAGATGTCAGAAGGTAACAAGATAATGAATGATACTTAGTGGACAGGACAAATGATTTGGCCACTGAATATATGTGAAACTGTTTATTCTCTTATTTCAGGTGGAGGGTGGAGATCATGCAAGTTCTGTATGTTTCACATGAAAAGAGGATCTTAGATACAAAAATGTGATAATAGAGGTTCCAATGATTAATAATGATGATTTTAATTAATGTTTCATGGTGCTCGCCTGAAGATCCTAGTTAGAAAGCAGTCGGGCAGCACAAACCTTCACCGAGGCATAATTCATCTGATGCCATAGACTGAACACTGTCGCCCTCTGAGGGTGAAACAGCAACACCAACAACATTGTTGATGCTCTACATTGTTAACTGTATTCACATCCAGTTTGCTCAACTGCATACATCCAAATCCTGTAGTGGACCCAGGCTGGACCCTCATCTTATGTAAACTGAAATGATGCAATTTGACCGATGTCGAACATGGACTTAACGTATCTCTAGACCCACTTGCTCAGAGACTCTACAGCCATAGTAGCAGATCTGCGAGGCTGTAGTCAGGAAAACATAAATTTTACGTTAATTTGCTCACATGGACAATGCCAACATGTTAATGTTTAGCTAGCATAATGTTTCAGTTTATCCCAACATTTTCTATTCAGTGCTGAACACAAGATAAAACTCAGGATGATAAGATTGTTTTTAATTTTGCAGGTATTTAGATTGAGGTTTCTAGACCAATGATGTAGTTTTTTAAAGGTGATTTGTACTGTTTCAGAAAGGCATAATAGTGCATCCAAGCAAAATATGATGATGAATATGTGTATCGATGCTAAAGTATGGCAAATACACTGCTTCAGTGTTTTCTAATACGCAGCCGCTCTCCCTTGTCAGAGCTGTCAGAATAAAACATCTGTGTCTGGCCTTAACTGTCTGTCTGCTCAATGGCACCCTGTATCGACAGCTATGACTAAATACAACCTTTGACCTCTGTAAAGACCGGAGTGTTCGTTATCAATGGGCACAGTGTGAGGCCGAACACTGGGCCTTAAGCTTTACGTCCACCCGCCAGTAAATTATGGCCCGTGCTTCTCAGAAAGGCTGCTCGTCATCTTGACTTTCGTGAAATGAAAGTTGACCTTTCATGTGATGTTCTTGCTTTCTCATTCAGTTTAGAAGCATTCAGCTCGAGGTGGCTTTGACTAAACATCCATCTATAGCGTGTTTGCAGCCATGATCTATGAAGCCAAATGACACACAACTACCATCAGCAACACAGAAGAAGAAGTGTTTCGTGACCCCACTTTTCATCGTCTTGGCTCCTCTGAATGGCCTCAGGGTCTGTGGGGAGGGATAACGGCTGCTTGATTGTCTCCCATCCATAATGAATAACCTGCTAACAATTAGAGACCGGAGCACTGCACTCACACTCCTGTCGTGCCCCACAGCCAGAGACACTCTCACACTCACTCATTACGTGTTGGCGTGTAATAGTCAATCACAAAGTGCAGCGCTCCTTTGCTTCACATGGAGCGAGGTTTCGTCCTGGTCGGCCTCGGGCGCCGCTCACCCTGCTGCTGCTCACAAGCACAGTCCTATCAGAGGAAAGTCACATTCGGCAAATAAATAAATTGAATTAGTTGCTGCCAGGTCCCAGTTTATTACATTACATCTAATATCAAGTTCTTTCCTCAAACAAGAAAACATTATTATTATTTTTTTTATGTAGCTATGTTGCTAACAGGGCTCTCAGATTGGTCTGTCCACATTTTGATCCAAGTGTTCGATGTATTACTAGGAAATGTTGTGCCAGTGTCATCACTTTGATGAGCTCCTGACATTTCACCTAGCACCACCTGCAGCTCAGTTTCAAATTATCCAATGATAACACATCAACATCTGCAGGATAGGTTGTCACATTTTTTTTTTTTTGTGGAGACCATAGGCTGTATAAAAAAGCTGGTTGTAGTCTGCTGGTTTGAAAAAATAAGGCGAAGCAGTATGTGCCAAAAAGTGTAATACCATTGACGGCCACTAGTTGCTGGCTCAAAGAATTAGTTTAATAAACATTAATTCAGATATTGAATTCTGATTCCATTAGCTAGTCACTTCTTTTAAGCGTCTTTGGTCCATTTAAAAATAAATTCATAACTTGGTAGATATTAGCCGTCAAAGAGAGGTTGATTTATGGTTGATTGGCAGGTATGGCCAATCAGACTGCCTTGGCTCCTCTGTTAGACCCGCCCCCTCGTTACTTCCAAGTTCTGCTTCCTCATCAGTTTTGCCAACCGGCCCTTGAAATACAGAATCATCCCATATTAAAAAATAAAGTTACATGTTCTGTATTGACCTGAAAAGGGACGTACTTTGCCCTGTATTTAAAATCGCTTCACACACGCAAAATAATTTCACCACGCCGGGACGGTAAAGGCAATCGGGTTGGCCAGCTGTGCCAATCAGATGTCCCTTATTTAATTTTCAGGGAGTTGGCAACCCTACTTCTCATCCAAATATGGTCACATCTGGCGTCAAAAAACAAGATGGCGATGACCAAATGTCAAACTCCCAATCTACACACCAATGAGTGTGTAGATTGGCTACATGTGGCTACATCCATCTTTTATATGGAGCCTGTGGGACACTAATTTCCCAACTTTAGATCAGGTCTAAGTTCCACTTTGGCCAATACGTACATTTAAACCTGCGAAGCCATTCTCATTGACCTCATCTTTATCTTTGTGTTTGGATAAGAAAGATTAGCATATTAGCAAATTTTCTTGTATGTTATGTGTCGAAAGCATCCGAGTCAAACCTTCGACACAGCAACAAACCACCACAACCTGCTGACATGCCCTTATTTTTTTAATGGGGAGTGTCCCACAAGACAACGGTGTTTCTGCATTTCTGCAGATCTCAGTAGACCAACTGAAGTCAGTGTAGCGGCTGATTGTTCAGTAGTGTTTTACACAACTAACAGCTGTGAAAAACCTGCTAGCACAGCTTTGATAGAGCTTATATAATGCAACAGAGTGTGCGCTGTGTGGGAGTTTTAGATGTAACCTGCAAAGTTACCCCACAAACGTAAACAAACTTTGATCCTGAGCAGGGGAGTGAGAGAGAGAGAGTGGTGAGGGAAGAGGCTGGAGGATCTGGAGCTGCGAGCCCTGCATATGTTTCTCCTTTTTTTTTCTTTTTTCGGGACTGCGTTGAGTGACCAGCACGCTCACAAAGACAGAGCGAGCGTCCGTGGGAGTGAGCGTTTTGTGCATCAAACGCTGACGAGCCCGAGCTTGTGTTGTTGTAAAGCATCTTTGGAATTTGGCTTTCACGTCCCTCTCTCCTCTGTCTCGGCCTCAGTGCTGAGCTGTGTGTCTGTAAGGGTTTAAATCATGTCATCGAAAGCTTCCCCCACCCCCCCAGAGGAGAACTGATTACAATATTTTAGGAGAGATTGTCCTTGAAACCCTCCTCTTGAAGGTGGCGTGTTTTGTTTTCTTTGTGGTTGCAGTGAAGTGGTAGTTGTGTGGCTTTCAAGAGGACTTAAGATATTCTGAGTGGACAGCAGAGTCTCACTACAAGCCTTTTTGGAGGAGACAACACTCAGCAGCATCTTCACATTTTTGGTTTTAAGATTACACCGCAGTGGATCACTATGAGTGCACGAGATTACTAACAATTTTTAGCAAGTTGTCAAAGGCAGGTATCCTAAAAAAAACCAAAAACGAGGAATAGTAAATGGTACATAAGTAAATGCATAGCTTATAATACCTAGAGCCCAGAAGAACAGTATGAATAAGATGTGAGTGTGTTTGTGTAGGCTAATGCCGCCATTGAGCTGCCACATGCTGAGCCCATGTGATGTCAGAGCATTTCAACCAATCAGATAAATTGAGGACTTTTTCTGATTGGTTGAAATGCTGTGACATCATATGGGCAGCCTTCAATCAATCAATCAATCAATCAACTTTATTTATGAATCACTTTATATCAGCCACAGCTGAACCAAAGTGCTGTACAACAAAAGCAAATAATATCTGTTAGTAAAACACACAAAAATGAAGCAGTGCATAAAATCAATAAAATTAATAAAATAATCAAATAAATAAATAGCAGTAAATTCACAATAGAAGAATAAAAGCAAATAATATAAATCCATAAAATCAGTGCCTCAAGCTGGGTGGAAGGGCAAGGAGTAAAAATGGGTTTTAAGATTAGATTTAAAAATGGACAATGAAGGAGTTTGTCTAAGGTGCAAAGGCGAGCTATTCCAAAGTTTTGGAGCCACAACCTTGAAAGTTTTGGAGCCTTCTTGAAATTATCCATGATGGGGGAGTCCTGACTTTCAGAAATAGATAGCTTAGCTGTGTGAGCTCTTTATTTTGCCATTAGTTTATATCATAATCTATCTCCCAAACTGTATTTTGACCACAGGTTCTCTATTCCTGTAAGTTTTATAGTCTTTTCCACATTAGTAATTTAAGATAAGTCATGCGGTTGAACAGAGTAATAGTACTGGCTGACAAAGTGCCCCAACAAGAGACAGTCAGCTTGTAGCAGATTTTTATTCATGTACTAAATTCACTTCATATTTCCATTTCACAGCAGTAAACCTTTGCTAGGAAGCCATCAGACACACAGATGCATTTCCAGGTTGGTTTTATCGTGCTGCAGCTGTAAGTGTCTGTTACCTTCACTGCACATCAGAAGAAGCTCATCACTGTTTGAAAGAAACATAAATCAAGAGCAGACTACTTTTCAATTAGACCGTACCTGTTCAGGGTTAGTAGAAAGTTCTGCTTTGATCTGCACATGTGTGCGTATATATATGTGTGTGTGTCTGTGTGTGTGTGTGATTTAAAGAGGTGTAGTTGCATTTCAGGGCCCCTTGGCAAGTCAGGACCGGGCTGTAAATCTTGCTGTGTCTCCTGGTTTACCCAGGCCCATAAACTAGAAGGCAATTATGGAAAACAACTGGATGCAAGATTTCTTCAGTCCTGCAAGATTTGTGGTGGCTGCCTAAAAGGATTTCTACCCTCCTGTCGACCCAAAAAGAAATTGCTTCGCCTCACTCGCCCTCGCCCCCCGAGCTCAGCTTCCCGTCAAGCATCGATTTGCCTCTCGCATGTTTGGTAGAGACAAGACACAAGTAGTAAAGTACTGTGGCTAAAAATACAGTGTCAGACCTTGACCAGTGGCCATTAGGTCTGACACACTCATGATTTATTCATATGGTGTCAAACACATACAAGCATACACACCACTCAGCATGGCCTGTCCTGACTCACATTGATCATGTGCTGCCCTGGCCTGGGACACAGCAAAGACATTTCCTGATTGGACAGCATCAGAGAAGTATACTTGTTCACAAAGCATCATTAAGTTTCATTATATTCATCATCATTGATTATCAGGCTTCTTTCCTCAGCCTGAGCTCACTCTGTATTATATTGGCTTATTAGGAGGCGGATGCTTTAGTGGAAAGTTTTACATTGGGGAAAATAGTACCTCATGAATACAAACATGAGCAGCCTGGGCTGCTTTGATCTCGGCCTGGCTGAGAGCCCTGAATGGAGTGGGCTGGAGCTGCCGTTGCACAGCTCTCTCTGCCTATTTTAACCATTTGCATAATTGTTATAACTGTCGAGGCCAGCAGTGCAAAGCACTTGATGAATGTGGATTGTATTAGAAGCAAGAGGAGATGCCAGAGTGCCACTGCGGGTGTCTGTGCTCATACGTTGGATATTTGAATGTGACAGTGAGAGAGTAAAACTGCTTGAAGGGAGCGAGTGCGTCATACACGAGTATCTACTGAGCTGGGAACTGACAGCCAGGCGGCGGGATGGCCCAGGTTTGATCCTCCATGCTGTCATGCTCCCACCAAAATATCCTTGACCACCACACTGAGGTTTTGGAAGTTTATGCGCACAAGTTATGAACATAATCTAAATAATATTGCAAACAAGTTCTCAAACTTGCCAATTTATTGTTATTTGCTCTTCCCATCATTCATAGCGATGCAGGTATCAACAACAACAGGTTGAAAAACTCATCTTCCTGATGCTTTCAAGGACACCTCTTAGGCTTATGAGTCACCTCCTAAACAGCACTCTGCTGCAAGAAGTAATCACAGCACTCATGTTAGATCATTTCTCAACTTTCAGGCTAAAACTCGCCACAGCACAACTTTACAGTCAGAGAGTTTTTGGCAGCCAGATGTCGATTTATCTAATGTCCCTGATTGGACGAAGGAGAAATATACATGAACTCTAACAATACCTTTACTAAGGAACATTTTCTGCAGTCAGCTGGCTGTCCGAAGCCTCTGTTTATTTTTACAGTATAATTAAATTAATGCAAATTGCTACAAGTTCAAAGATGAATCTTTAACCCTTTATGGGCACTTATTGAAATGCATTGAAGTTCAGTTTCAACCGTGGAATTTAAACTGGAGTTACTGGGGGATATTACAGGTTTTTTATGTTGTTGTTATTATGTATGAATTATGTTATTATTATTGTTATGTTGATAACCAAGGTCAAGGAAGTTACCATATAATTTACTTTCCGGTTCAGGGTAAAATGTTTTTCAAAAAGTGTGGTTATACTGCGTCACTGAGAGGCGGGAAGAAGCCATTTTTGTAGTCCATGGAAGATACGAAGTATAGTAACTTAGCCGATAAAGGGTGAAGATTTGTGTTATTTATTTATTTTTAAGGTCAGAAGCAATGTAAAGTATTCAGGATTGTTAGCCCATCATGCTAAAATAGCTCTGTGTCCCTCTAAGGTCTACCTGTTGTATCGTTGCCCCACCAGCTGGCGAACACAAAGAGGGAGACGTTGCCTGCCTCGGGTCCTGTTTATAGTCGGAAAGACGGCGGCGTGTTTGGATGTTTTATGGTCTCGAGAATGTTTTATGGCTGCTGGGGGTGTTTATGCACGTAAAGAGAGCAGGTCAAAGGGGTGAAATCAATAGTGATCCTTAATGAGGTTGTCTGAAAGGAAGGAAAAGAGGGTGATTTAAAAATCTATGGTTGTAGAGCAGAGGAGGAGTGAAGAGGCTCAAACCCAAGATGATACAGTCTCTTTGGTGGGTGCATGTGGAGACTAGTTTATTATTTTTCTTTACAACAAGCAGGAAACAACTAATAGCACACAGACAGGCATCACATCTGTTAGAAATATATCAAAGCAATCCTGTGTGACTGGTACAGTGGCGACACATGATTTTCATGAAAGGCAGGAAATTTGCAAAGAAAATCGGCTGCCAAGGCACTTGATTAAATTGTCCACAATGCACCCTGCTCCTTTTTTTTTTAAGGAAATGAGTTGTACTAACCTAGTTGGATTGGAGTTACATAACAGGCTTATGATGTGACATATGCTGTCCAGCCTCAGAACAAAACATTACCCTCACAGAGTTCATGTTTCGTATGATCCGGCGGGCTGCACTGATTTGCCGTTTGGAAAGAGAACACAAGCTTCTGAGAGGAAAGATTTGTGATTGAGGGATTTGTGCTTTTTTTTTTTAAGGCATCATTTTTGCTTTTATTGTTGTGCTATAACAGCGTTTGCACGTAGGTCAGGCTGTGTGTGTTTGTGTTGCGGTGACGTGCTATGCTGTGATGTTGTGGGAAGCTGCGTTGTTCTAGCTGTGCCGTGAGACAGCTGTCTGTACAGAAAAACACAGCTGATGAAACATGTGTCAGCTCATCCTCGTTCTCCAGAGATTAACATCCTCTCACTCTGGTGAAGAGGCAAGAGGGGGAATTTATTTTAGTATCAGGGAAACGTGTCGGTTGGTCCTATACTTTGTTCCACAGTAATTTACTGGATGGAAGATCTTATCAGTAAAACATCTCAACATATACGAAATGGATTGGCACATTTACTGCAGACATTCATGGTTCCCACTGTTTGAATGACTAAAGCTTTTCTCTGTGTGTGCTGCTAGTGTTACCATGTTAATGCACATGAAGCTGCTAAACCAAGATGGTGGACGTCTTATATTTGCTAAATTAAAATCAGCATGTTAGCATGACAGTGAGACCAGCACTGTGTCTGACTACAGCCCTGCAGAGATGCTAACATGGCTTCAGACTCTAAGTGTTGTTCATAGACTGTGTGTAGGATGGAGGAAGCTAATGTGATGTCACGTTTTGAAGCCAGGAGTGAGGAGGCGGGTGTGACCCTTGAGGACATTATGTGAGACTCGAGCTCAGGTTTAGTCTCACTGGATACCAGACCTGTCAATCAAACTAACCACGCCCCTTGTAAAAATATATATTCACTCAGCATTTCATTATCGAAAATGCCTCTAGTGGTTGTTGTTAGTATTGCACCCTGCATTGGCCTCATTTTTTTAGATATAGTTGGTCCATCTGTGTCTTTGTACAGCCTATAGTCTTGGTATAGGTTGCAGCAACTATTAGTTTATTAATAGATGAGCCACATGAAAGAAAATTAATTGGCAAAAATTGTGGTAATTAGTGATTAATGACTAATTTTGAGTCTTTATGAAAAAAAAAAAAAACTGAATGCCAAAATGTCTAATCCAAGCTTCTCATATATATATTTTCTGGTATTATTAGTCCGCGGGGATAGTAGCTTTCTAACACAGTTTGCCAAGAAGCCGGGCACATCTCGACAGAAAGCCCATGATGATATGTTGGCATCGAAAGCATCATTTTGGTCATGAGCTTATTATTTACTGTAAACAGTAACTATCTACATCACCTCGCTGAGAGCAACCAGCCCATCTTCTGTTCTCTCTCTGTTTTTTTCCAGAGCTCCTCACCTCCCCACCGTGTCCTGTAATCAATGGCAACCTCAGTCCAGACTCTTCCTCTGACCCGTGGCCCCAGTAAAAACTTCCGCCCCCCTTTCCCAGCCCCGCCCCTCTCCCCACGTTGCAGCATGGGAAGTGTTGGCAGTCTGGTGGAGAGGCCCGACGTGTCTCCGACTAAAAGCAACCGCGCAGTGCCCCAGGTGAGACCCAAGCAGACCAACGGCCTCCTGAAGAAAGGCTTCACCCAGAGAGAGCTCCTCAACTACCTCAACATCACCAGGTGGGCACTGCTGTAGACGTGACGTAGATACTTTGCAGTTCACATGCAGCAAGGTGAAGTCGTCTTCACGCTACTATAAAACATGACAGGACTTGACCTCAGCTGACCTACTGTGCTTCCAAACAGAAAAGAGCCTAAAGCAAGCCCAAGCAGTGACGGCAAGAAGGATATTATCTCCGGCCTCAGCTCTGGCAGTGGCCGTGAGGACGACAGCGTTTACGCCAAAGTCTACCATAAAGATGGCACTGAAGTAGATTTGACAAAGAACTCACTGCCAAGTGGGGGCAAGTATGAAAAGGTGAATATTTTTGTTTAAAGCAATGCAAAAAGGTCAGTTCAAGAAAGTTATTATCTTATTTTTGGATTTAGAAAGGGTTTTGATTTGTTTTGGGAATCTTCACCTCCACCAAGGAGGTCAGGTTTTTGCCTGTGATGGTTTATTTGTCAGTTTATTAGCAACATTTTGTAAAAGCTCGTGAATTTTTGAAAATATTTTTTTAAGGATAGGATTTTACCAGAGGAATTAATAATTACATTTTTGGGGAAGATCAGAGGATGAGGTCCTGCCCCTTGAAAATCCTCATCTCTTATAATGGGCAAATGATATCAAAATGTATAACTTTCTCACATCATAATGGATTTACCGTGTTTTCCAGACTATTGAGCGCACCTGTCTATAAGCCACTATTGAATTTATTCGAACAGTTTCATGTGGTCCACTCTGACCGGGTCTGATGTGACGAGGCTAAATGTATCGGCGGTGCGGAGCTTGCTAGCTTGTAAAAAGCTAACGAGCTTCGTGCCGCCGATACATGAGCCACACCGGTGTTTAAGCCGCAGGGTTCAAAGCGTCGGAAAAAAGTAGCAGCTTATAGTCCAGAAAATACGGTAGTTAAAAATCTACATGTCCACACAGGATAACTAAATCTACAATCTGTAACAATTTAGTGGTAATTACATTTAATTTGTGGACATATTGGATCATAAACAGAAACATGTACATGGATCATGACTTGATGGAGGTTTGCTCTCTCTGGACTGTACTTATATAGCACCTTTTTTTTTTTTTTTATACCTTAGCTTAGGTCTGCAGTGCACTTTACAACTCAGTGTTTTCTACTTACTATAATTTTTATGTGTTGCTGCCAAACATCTTTTACTCTAAGAGTCCCATAGATAACTTCAAGAATGAGCGTAATATTAAATCTTACTAATAATTTAAAAGTACTTTAAAGTGTCCTTTAAAGCATTAGGTAAAGTGTGCTCGTTCACTAGTTCAGATGAATGACTTGCCATTGTCTCCTTTTTATAAATGATGTGCAGCTGCAGCATGGCTGCTGGGGGCTGTGGTAAATTGATCAGTATCACATTTATACATCTCAGGCAGCATGATGCAACACCCCCATAGCCTGTTACCAGCATAAATCAGCCTTAAACGTCTTCCAGCTCACCAGCACAGATTGAGAATCTGCCACTTGCTATGTTCTGAATTTATTGCAGCAATCAAACATCACCTTTTTCTGCGCGAATTGATCAACGCTAAGAACATAGAGGGTGGAATAGCATTGATTTAATAGAAACATCGTGATTTATGTCGTATACACCAGCCATGTTTGCTGTGAATAAGGGATTTCTCCCTCAACACCACCACCACTTTCTTCTATCTTTGAATCCTCTAAACGCCCTAAACTTTGTCGGGTCCTGCTGCCTCTCTCTCCAGGCTCGTTTCAGGTCTTCAGCATTCAAGCCTGTCACCCCCAAAAACTTCAGCTCCATGCAAAACCTCTATCCATCTTCCAAGTCAGAGGACATGGACCATGGCCTTTCCAATGGATTGCAAAGAGGCTATGCCCATGTCCCTAAAGCTGTCTCCACCTCCTCTTCTTCTTCCTCGCCTTCCCGTCACGGAGGACCTACATCCAGTGGTAACAAGGTATCCTAACAGATGATCCTTGATCCAGTTCCCATGAATTGTTTTTGTTGTTTACTTTACCGGTTGTTTGCTTTAATTAAACTCTGTGGAAAGTAGAGCACTGTACCAGGGAGCAAACTAATTAGGTTTTGGATCAAGGATTCGGTCTTTGGACATTGATTACAGATGAAACACAATAACTACTCATGATGTTTCATTTCCAACCACTAATTAGAGCTAAAATTAAACTTTTCTCAGTGTTACAGTGAATAATAACTGTATAATTATCACCGTGTAGGCCCTGTCCTCGGTGCGTGGGACGAGCCAGGAGGATGATAACCTGTCAGACTCGGGACATAACTCCATGAGCAGTCTGCCGCCATACCGGCCTCCCTTCCGCCCACATCTGGCTCACATCAGGTCTGCTGCAGCATTAGTTCCCTAACTGTACTTTATATTCAAAGTAGTGTTGCTGTAATTGATTTTTTATACATAATGACTGTGTGGGTGGTGACAATGGGAGAGATTTTCACAGTCTTTGTGTTCTCTTGTTTTCTCCATAGTGCATCTATGGGCCACATCAACACCATCGGCTCCCTGGACCGCACCTCTCTAGGCCTGAAGGCGGTAGGGTCAGGGGGCGTGGCTATAGGGGAGATGGCGTGTCGAAGCATGGCCACTCTGAGTCGTCTGGCTCCATATGGAGGGGAGGCTCCACCTCCTTATGAATGGACGCTCTCCTTCTCGGTGGAAGACGTGGTGAGACCTGGGCAGGATGGATACATGGATGGGGAGGATGGGCGGGTCGGTACGATTTACAGGTCGCTAAGTCATTCATGCTGTTGTCTCTTTCAGGTGCGGGATCTGGAGGAGCGCCTGGTGGAGAAAGAACATGAACTCAAACAGATGAAAAGAAACCTGGATGAGAGCGAGGGCGCCATCGCTCAGGTGAATCCCATTGTCTGTTTCATCAACATCAGTCTATGAATCCATCTGCCTCTCTTTTGAAGTCTGACCCCCATCTGCTCACCGCATGCAGGTGTTTGAAGGGAAACAGCGTCTGTGGGAGAAGGAGGTGGACGAGCTGAAGCGCCTGTACGCCGTGAAGCTGCGCCAGGTTTCCCAGCATGCCCAGCGTTCCCAGCGCAGCTTGCAGTTGCAGCTGTTTAAGGCCCAGCAGGAGAAGAACCGACTGCAGGAGGAGCTCGACGGGCTGAAAAGGGACATGAACCAGGAGGCTGGAGCCATGCCAAAGCGAACCAGTCCGACCCTGGAGGAGACACAGTGGGAGGTAAGGCCTTGATAAGACAGGGCAGTGACAGTTTATGGCGAGGAGAAGCACTTAAAAGTAATTACAGGGAAGAGACAAGATAACTGAATTCCTTCTTTGTTTGTTCTGTTAACGTTATGACAACAAGCTCCACAGACTCTGAAAGGACCTCTTTGTGATGCTCCTCGCCCTTATTTTTCCATTACTGTGCCTCTCAGGTTTGCCAGAAGTCGGGGGAGATCTCCTTGTTGAAGCAGCAGCTGAGAGACTCCCAGGCAGAGGTGACGCAGAAGCTGAGTGAGATCTTTCAGCTGAAGACGCAGCTCAGGGAAACCCGGACAGATCTGCGCAACAAGGAGAGCCAGTTAGATGTCCTGAAGCTGGTCCTGCAGGGGACACAACGGCGCAGGCGTCTCTCTCAGACTGCACATGAGGATGGGAAGGGAACTGAAGAGAACACCTCAGCAGGTGCAACAGGTAGTGTTATGTCTGCCTCTCACTCTGCCTCCATGTTGTTATGCAAACCACAGTGACATGTGGAAAAATCTAAACGAGACAAGATATTTGTTTGTGTGTTTAATATTAAACTAAGTAAGGCATCATGAATAGGTTTCCTAACAACACAGTGCTTGTCAGAGTTATTCGGAGTTATGCTTGGACCAAAAATCAGGTTATTTGAGTAACCAGGTCAGGTCAAGTTCTCCCAGCATTTAAAAACAGCCAGTGCCTTTCATTATATTTCCCCTGCGGCTGTGCTGGTCTAGTTGAAGCCATGTGAACCTTCTCCTCGCAGGAGGCTGCGGGGGCCCGACGG
>OOFC01013160.1:30737-68773 GCA_900323345.1 Pseudochromis fuscus | reverse complement strand
ACTCGCACACACTCGCTCACTCACTCAGCCCACGGCCAGTTTGCCTATCTGTGATTAAATTCATCAACACCCTCCCCTTCTTCCACACACACACACACACACACACACACACACACACACACACACAGACACACGATCCTCCTCAGAGAGTTGCCATCAGAGGTCTCTCTCTGTTAGAAATAGCTTCACACACAGAAACTTCTTTACACCAACTTCACTGAAAGTCGGCACTTTCCCCATTTAAGAATATATTCCTTCACTTCTGCTATAAGAGCAGCAGTTGTAGCTTTGAGCTCAGGCCATAAACACCGCTTGAATTAGGTGCATGACTTTTTTTTTTTGTCTCTTATTTATGCAAACTTGCAGTCTGCGTCCCCCAACAGGCCATTACAAACCAAATTGATATTATGCAAATAAGGACAGAAAATGAACGCAAGGGATGCGAGTTGTACTACTGGGATGGGCCAAGGCTTCTAGCAGTATGAATTAATTGTGTCCTAGTATGTTGGCCAGAGGAAGCAACAGCAGGAGGGGGCTTTATCCCTCTCGGTGCGGCCTGGAGCTCTGCTGGAGTTTTAGATCTGGTGATTAGGCTGTGAGGTCGAGCTACTCAGCGGAAATCTCCTCTGAATTCTGAGGAACCGCTGAAGGCATGTTCTTCAGAAGGAGGAGGGAAAAAAGGTTGTTTTTTATTTTATTTTTTTTCCCCCACACAGCTTCAGATTGTGCTGGGCAGTATACAAAAGATGGGAAGACTCCAAGGCCCTTTGATTTGAATCCAGTTTTTTCCATTGTGAGATTTCTGATTGAACCGTTTTAGTTTAGTTTTTTTTTTTTTTACACAAGGCACAAGGTTTCTTTGCCTTGTTGGAAGTTTATTAGGCTACGTTCAGACTGCAGGCTAAAGTGATCCAAATCCGATTTTTTTGCCCCTATGCAACCTGCATCTGATCTTTTCATGGCAGTGTGAACAACACAGATCCGATTTTTTCAATTGTGACCCAGGCCACTTGGATATGTGGTCCTAAATAAGATCCAATCTTTTGCCATGCGACTTCTGTCTGAACGGCCAGGTCGCATTTATCCGACCGACACGTCACAGTACGCAACAAACATCTTTAATCTGCGTAACTCCACATCATTAAAGCCTCTCACATCACTATCCTACCACTCCTGGCTGCGACCCCGCACCCTTACGTTTCTCTGGATGGATGTTGCTGCCACTGCCCCACAAAACACCATGACCAAAAACTTGACTCTCTTCCTTTTCAACCTTCTTCTTAAAATCAGGTTGTACATGTGCTTCCTCCGGTTGGACAACAACGTTAGGATCGTAAAATATGCTGCACTGTTACTGTCCATGTTTACTTCCACCAACACTGAAGCGTGCTCGCTGCGTGACGTCGTAATGTCCTCTTCTGTGCATGCGGGACACTTTTGGGTCGTATTTAAGTTCACACGGGAGATCACATACAAGTCGCATTTAATTGGCAATGTGAACGAACTCGCAAAAAAATGGGATTTCACAAAAAATCCTTATTGAGCATTAAGCCCTGCAGTGTGAACGTAGCCTTTTTTGTTTGTAACTCTCAGCTTGTTCTCTGCACTTGTGTCTCACTTCACCATCCCCATCTAGTTCAGTATTGTGATAATAATCTGTGCAATATATAGAAAAACAAAACTGAATGCCAATTTAAAACACCAGACCTATTTGTAGTTTACTCACAATACACTTGAAAATAACTGCTTGATATGCAAATTCCCTGGATACTCATACTGCAAGGGAAAAAATGCCCAAGGCTGTATTTCTACCTAAGGCACTGCATTATTCACAAGGTAGTGTGCTGTGGATTTTGGTGAAAACACCCCTCCTCTCCATGTCTTATAGACAAGGTATGAATGTGACATGATACAGCTACATACATCCCTCAGCTCTGACTGCCCTGTTGATAAAGAAAACATGTGCGAACAGCAAGTCTTGCATGAATGTGCATTAATATGCAGATGCCAGTGTCAATAAAATGTTTGTTTTTCAATGTATAGCCCAATACAGCCAACAGTGTTGAGATGAGACACACCACACATGCAATAATCAAATACATTCAGGGATGTATATGAAACCCAAAGTGGAAATCTAAATCGTTGCATTTTGCTTTGTGGTTTTTATAGGGCGATGACAAATTGATTATCTACACAATTGTTTTGTAAAAGAAACGGTGGTGTGTACTGAAAAGAGACCTTTTACTACTCTGAACCAAACACAAAGCCAATGCTCTCAATAGAGATGTGTGTCCATTGTAGATCCACAATAAATCACATGTTCACAACACCTTATATAAGAAAACCAATATGGTACGTGCTCCATCAGGGAACAACAAAGACCAACATTAAAATGGGACACACTTCTACTTTGCAGACAAAGCTTTTTGCAAATTTCATTCATTCATTCACACACAACAATAGTTGAGGAGACGCCCTGCAAGGTTTTGGCCTCGGGGTTATTGTCCTGTGCAAAAACACTGTGACAAGTGGACAAGAGGAGCCAGGGATCAAACCACACATTGTGACAGATGCTGTATTGCAAAGTAAGAAGTAGGGCAGCAGTGTGCTTGTTAAGTGCTGTGCTGAATGGTCAAACACGTTTTGAAAACCAGCCCCGCTCCCTTTAACACCTCTCTGATGTTGGAATTAACGGGTCTGTGTCCGACAATCTCTGCAACTTTCTGAAACCGGCACTCTGGCGTGTACCTCAGTGAGTGGAGTTGGTGTAAATCCTGCAGTACACGGCCAGGTGTTTGAAGTTTGAACCTGTCTCTCGAGCTCTGTTTTTGCTCCACAACTACCTCCACTACTTTTCATGTGTACTAATGAGCACAAAACACTAAGAATTTGTATCCTCCCCCATTATCCACACTCACCCCAATGAGTCTTGCTTTTTCTCTCCCTATGACAAGAAGCTGAATTTTTTTTTACAGAGATGCCACACATTGCATCACCTCATAAGTCCTGCTTCCAGCAACATTTTTGACTGGATAAAACCAAAAATGTCGAGCATCTGCATTCACAGCTTCTTAAAAATGAGGGTTTGATTCCCTCTTTAGAATAAATTGAATATCTTTGGTTTTTGGACTCTTGGTTAAAAAAGAACCAATTAATCTTGGGCTCTGGGAAATTTTTCAATAAGCTACAAGGAAATTGGAAAATTTTTCATTAAGAGACAACTTTAATATGTACTCGTTTGGTGGCATTTTTGTGGTAATTACCTCTAACTTGGCCACGTCTATCCATGATAAAGTTTGAAAATTTACTGCCATAGCCTCCAACAAAGTACTTTATTTTTGTTTGTTTTTTAAATCAAAGGAGGTTATCAGTATGGAAGACATGAAATCTGTGCAGTACCACCACCTACCTCTGTCTTTAAGTAACTGTTTCTATTTGTCTTCAATTATGATCTAAATTAAAATGGTTCACAAAGCTTGTTGAAAATCCACATACTAAAAGGTTTAACTGATCATAACACAAACAGAAAATAAACCTGAGAGCACAAACCTCCACCAAAGCAGATGTACTGATGCTATAGGCTGAACACTTTACCCTCTTGTTTAAATTTCTCACATACACAACCCAACATGCAGTAAAATTATTTATTATAAGCTGCCACTGAACAGCAGCAACTTAAGGTGTCAGTGTCTTGCCGATGGAAGCTTCACCATGTGGACAGCCAGAGCCAGGAATCAAACTACTAACCTTATGATTTGTGGATGGCCCACTCTACCAACTGAGCCACAGGTGTGCACCGACATATGGATATTTTTCAGGATTTGTTTTTCCCAGACAGAACATAATCCTATGATCTTGACCAAGATCTACTCCTGTGTTTCTTGGGTAATGTCCTATGTCTCAAAAAAGAAAGTTCAGTAGTGTCACTAACAGACAGACAGACAGACAGACAGATGGACAAAACAAACAAAGGTGAAAGAATAAGGATGATCAATTGCATCTCTACTGGTAGTGACTCAGTTTATTTTACAGATGAAGATGAAGTCTGCCAACAGTAAAAGTTCAGTTAAAACCTGTTCCTACTAAAGAAAAATGCTGCTATTTATTAATTATTTTGTGTCAATATTGAACCACTTAAAGCTGATATCTTACAGTGTAAGTGCCTGCTATCTGATTGTGTTTAGTGCACTGAATAGACCTTTTTCTAATGCCATAATAACCACTGTGCACGCCTTGAATATCTCCAGGTTGTTAATTTTTTCCCCAGGTATGACAGGCATGCAGCAAAACACCCATGACTTGAAAATGAGCTGCCTCTAATCTGCCATTTCTTTGGAGATGCTACTCCTGAAGCAGTTCCAGTAAAGTGCCTCCGGCGCAGCAGTTAAGTCCTTCGCTGAGAATTCTTTAATTGCATCGCTCGGCAATCACGACACACTCTGATCCCCCTCGGGAATGTGAGCGTTTCTTACCATTTGTGTCAATCAAATTTGCCGTGCTTAACCTCTGTCACCTGTCACTCATCTCATTAAACACCCCAAGTAATGAGGAACGCCATCAGGGGAACTATCGCAGGGTGCAACTTTTCAATAAAGCTTTCTCATTATTTGCTGCATTCTCATCAGTATGTAAGCAGGATGCCTGTATGTTTTACCCTGACATGCTGAGAGAGCCATTGTAAACACGCACCTACACACAAAATCAACATGTAAATAATTATTTTGGAAGTTCAATCACAATAACTTGTTGATGCATAACTCAGCGAATTCACTTAGCAGCCTATTTTTCATGCTCTCGTACAATTAATCTTCTGTCTTCCTGTCTAATTTAGTTATTTATTTTGTTTTGCTTTTTGTGAAGCACTTAGAACCACTATGTATGAAATGCGTGACTGCCTAAAACAGTAAAAACACTGCTGCTGTAATTAGTAGTATTAATAAAAGCATTTTATAGCGTATAATGAGAAACCAGTGAAAAGGTTTTACTAACAGCATGTTCCTCCGGATAGAAAATCCTGAAAATGTTCAGAAACTTTGGAAATTTTCACACTTAAAAATCCAGGAAGAAACTGCCCTGTTGTTTGCTTTTTAAGGAAATAAAGTATTGCAGAGTCAGTACAAAGTCTGAAAGTAGAAATTTAAGTATTCGTTTTACAGTAAGTACTACCACAGAGCACACCACTTGGCAGTAGCTACTAAAAAAAAAATCACACTGTGCAACTTCCAGCTAAACTTGTGTCTTTCTAGGAAGCCAATTCAAAATAAAGAGCGTCTCTCCAAAGTTGGAAGCATCCAATCTCCTCTGCCATTCTTAAATTTACTAACAGCAGCATCTGCCCCCATCCATCTTCACTCACTTACAGCAGCTGTTGCTAGGTAACAGTTCACGTCTGCATGTGCATATTAAGTTTAATACCACAACGATATTAAATGGCCAATTAATCAAAGTTAAATTAAAAGCGGTATAGAATAGTTGTCTTGATGTTCTGTGTGTAAGTAGCTTCCTTAGTTTCAACGTGGTGATAAAAAAAAATGTAACTATTAGGCATTACACTTTCTTTATTAGTAAGAGCAATTTAAACACACTACTGTGGTATTTAGTAATGAATTAGTCATGTTAAGCCCCTGTCTTCAGGCTGATCAGTCTCCCTTTCCCCTTACATGACCCAGAAACCCATGGCTGAACCGCTCACAGTAAATATTCTGCTTCGTAACCAAAACCTACAGGGGATTTCTAATTAGGTGAGGAAACAGCACAACACTGCGAGCAGAAGACGGGATGAGAGGGAGAGGATGCTGGAGGAAGTGCGGAGAAGGGGGCTGATCGGGGGAATGAAGAGAGAGGAAGCAAATAACAGGAGAGAGGTGGGAAGAAGGGGGAAGACGGAAGGAAAAACAGGGGAAGATGACAGGAAGACTGGGGACTTATCAATTAATTATAACTCAACAGCTTGAGACAGTCACAGAAATAATGTGCGGGGGAAAAAAATCAGTGATTTGAGAAGTAGTAGTAGTAGTAGGGTGGGTGCTCGAGAAGTAAAACTGTGGACATCTGACTGGATAGAGACGCACGTTAGAAAGACGAACAATGAAACCAGACTGGCAGAATGACGGGAGGCAGAACAAGCCTCAAACTCACAGGCTCCTTAAACATTTTTTCAGACAGCAGCAGGGCCTGGTTCCAGCCACCGTGTGCCTACATACCTGACTGTCAGCCTGCCAGCTCTGCATATCCCACAGATGATGCTCCAGAGGGGCCTGGCTGCGTGCCGACACATTCCAACACAGAGGCCCTTTGAGTAGGCATGAGACGGCGGTGATGTGGCCAGGGACCAGCCTGGGTCAGCCAGCACTGCAAAACTAATACGTGCCTTGACTTTTACCACAAAGCCCCTCAGGCCCCGCAGTCAATGAGCCCAGAGATTGCTGTGCCGCTTTCACTTTGGGAGCTCGGGATCTGAGAGTGAGAGTGGAGGGGCGAAGCTCCGGTGCCTTAGAATGAGAAGTAAAACAAACAGACGTTTTAGCAGAGGATACGGCTGGCTGCCTCTATGTCTTGCTAGCCCCTGATGTGTATTCAACATTAGCAGCAACACGGCACAGCATCTGAGCAGCATACTGTATCCTCTCTCCTGCCAGCCACAACTAAAATGTATCAAGATCTAGGGGGAGGGGTTTCCAAAGTATTTCTCTGTTTGTACCTATTTGCAATTCACACAGGCGGTATAGGCCTTCTCCAAATCATACTTGCAAATGATGTATGGGAGTACTGGTAAGTGGGTTCACAGGGATGCTGGGAAGTAAGCTGGAGACCACGTAGCCCACCAAATCAAAACAAATGTTTTAAGAAATACACCATTAAGACAACCATTGCAGAGCGAGCTTAGGCAAGGCAGTTAGGACACTTTCTGGAAGTCAGTAATACTGTGCAGAGGTTGCACGGTGCAGGTGATGGATGGAGATGGGGAATTTTTGAGAGCAGCAGCATGCAGCACTTTCAGCTTAAACACAAAGTCCTGCCCTCGGTTTCACAATCCCCAGCTGGATATTGTAGATGATACCATCTCCCTTTTGGATAACAACCTTTTTTATACATAAACACCTTGAATAAACCAAGATACATACCAGCATTTCAGATCTTGCACGTTGCAGCCACACAGGTGTTTCTATTCAACCTGAGCAGAGATACACTCCCACAGGGCAAATGAAAACAACACATCTCACATCATTTGAAGCCAGTACACATCCATGTCACAACCACACAGGTGTTTGTACTTAACCTGAGCAGAGGTCTGATCAACCAGGGCAAATGAAAACACCTGTGTGTGCAACAACAGTTACACAAGTGGATACAAAAGAGAGGAAACCAAATCAATCTGTTTGATAGGGAGAGATTTTGTGTTTGTTTTTTTAAATGTACAAAATATTTTTCCAGTTTTTTCCATTCAGTTTTACTTTGTCACTTTAGGTGTAAATGCTAATTAAGCTTTAAGAAACCTTCAATTACACTGTGCAATTGATGCAGTCAGCAAAATAGTTTTTAATACTC
Source organism: Pseudochromis fuscus (assembly GCA_900323345.1). NCBI lineage: Eukaryota > Metazoa > Chordata > Actinopteri > Pseudochromidae > Pseudochromis > Pseudochromis fuscus. Next base: position 61,225 of record OOFC01013160.1, on the reverse strand, counting down.
GATTTGACAGAAAAAGTATCACAAAGGAGTTTTATTTTTTAATAAATCTTGTTCTTATTTAACAAAGTTTTATACACTTCAATCTGTAATATTCTATTGCAACATTAAAAGAAAAAGTAGGCTCCAGATAGCTGTGAGGCAGATGCTTGTGTTTCATTACACACTGATTCACTGCTATCAGAGGATCAAAGTGTCTTGCATATGCAGGTCAGTTTCATGATGGATTCATCAGAGCCGTGTCGGTGTGTTTGACTGAACCTCCTAAAGCTCCTCGTGCACCACATGGCCCTGTAAAACCAAATTCTCCGCGCCAACATAAAGTGAGCATATCAGAGCGCGGCTCCCTCTCCTCAATCGAATCCCAGTTTACTGCAGGGCGGATATTATCATCAGTGCATCTGAACCATAAACATGAAAGTGATTTTTTTTTTCTATCCCTGATGGCCATTGAATTCTTTTGTCTGCTCTGAGCGCCATATGTTTCAAAGGCCCTGTGAGGTAGAATACAATTTTGGTCTTAGTGCGGGACTGCTCCAGGTGAGGCCCAGACTTACTGGTGTGATCAGCATACTGAGTGACATAACACCAATAAAGCATGAGGGGACAAGGCAAGGGAGGGAGAGAGAAGACAGGATGAAAGAGAAAATTAATGAGAGGTTTAAAATTAAATCATGAACACGAGAGAAGAAAAAAGGCACGCAGCCAAAAATAACAATGACACAGACAAATCCAACAATACATCTTGATTTTGAGCCTGTTAGCTGTGTGAGACAGGAATGGTAACATCACAGGAATAAAGTTAACAAATCCTTTAACAGCAAGAAAAAAAACAACAATCATGAAGTAATTTAGCAGTTTGGGAGAATGATGCACTACTGAGGTGGCACAGACATGTTCATTAACAGCTATCAAGTAATGGTTGAGTTCCTTAAAAACTCAGCATGATGCATTACTTTAGTTAAGGAGGCCCAAAAAAATAGAAGCTATATATCCATAATAAGGATGTGATGATTGATTATCCTTTATGTGCCGTTTAGCAGCTGACTCAGAGCTAATTAGGAATGATTAATTAAGAAAGTGGTCAGTGTGCCGATTCAAGATTTAGGAATTAGAAATTGGGCCATTAACATAGTTTCTGACAGTCACTTCTCAACTATCTTGTTGGTACTTAGGTTCAGGACATTAATTATGCACAGTGTTTTAATCATCTTTCAGCTCATTGTTGTCCCACCGCACTAAACACTCTAAAAACCCACTGAAAGCCTCCTCTCCAACAGGAAACAACACTCACAAATTGAGTTAGTAGTTGGTGAACACAGCTGGGAATTGAAAGGGCCAGATAGTTAAAACAAAGTTAAAAGGAGAGTGAATATTGGACATGCATGAATGGTAATGTCCCTACATGTCTGCTGAAAGTGTATTTAGATTAATGATGATGATGTTGATCTGATCTCCAATCCACATGGGCTTTTAAGACACTTAATAACCTCGACAACTCCCATTATACAGCTTCATAAAATCAGAAGGAAAACGTTGGAGTCACACAACACAACAGTGTCCTCTTCTATAAATCTGAAAACTAACTCCAGACAACTAAAAAAAAAAAAATCTTCAAATGCACCTTGTCAAACAAATACTTCCTCGTGTCGTTGCACCAACTGCAGTAGCATATAAAAATAAAATCCTTAGTCAACAGCACCAAGGTCACAAAAACACATAAATGTTGCTCATCAGGAATGTCTTTGTCTCTGCTAATCTCAAGTGGAAAACATCACTTCTCAACTAAACACATGGGGACCTTTGCATTCTTATTAGATTTAATATTAAATTGCTTCTGTATAGAAATTATCTCAGAATAATTTGGATGCAATTCTAAAGCTTTGGCCTCCAACAAAGGTCGTCCTTTCATTGTTCCTTATACATTTTTAATAAGTTTTGTTTGACAGTATTTCAATGGCACTGCAAAGCATTTCCAGAAATTTAATTCAAATCAGAGATGGAGAGCATTGCTGCAACCTCTCTTGACCAGGAATAATAATGTGCACTGTCCCTGTTAGATGTCTTTCTCCATCCGTCTTTCCCCTGGCAACCAAACAAGGCAGGTTCCTCCACCTCACCAGTTCACATCTCTGCTTTATAAAACATGGCTCCCATCCCATACCCCCCTCAACAGCCCACTTGGCAGGAAATCTATGCACTCCAAGAAAGGACCTCACGGCTTGATTCTGGACAGCATTATTGGGCAGATTTGGATCTATTTGCTGAAATATTCATCAAAGATTTTACAAGGTGATGTGTCGATATCCTCCTCTAAGTGACCGGAAAAGAGTCTGAGGCTTTTTGAGTTAAGCTGAGGCTTAATTTAATATGAAAATCTGACTCAAGCTGGATTTAAAAACAAGATGTCAATATGTCCTACACTGTGTCGCATTGCAAAGCAGACCATCCATCCCTGCATCTATTATCTATACCAATTTATCCTCATCAGGAGCTGGAGTCATTTCAGGTAACACTGAGTGAGAGGTGGCATTAACTGTGGACAGGTTACCAGTCTATCCAAAGGCTGAGACGAGTACACAGAGAACCATTTACACTCACACTAACACCTACAGGCAATTTCAGAGTTGCCAATTACCCTAACAGGCATGGCTTTGGACTGCAAAGAAATCAAAAGCGCCCAGAGAAAATAAATGCCGATACTTAAGTTATTCCTCCTTTTTTTCTTTCTAAAACCGGCATTTCATTCGGACAATTTCTGGGTTCATGTCCTTGTTTTGTCACAGCAACAGCCTCATAATTTTAACTATTACAAAAACATTTCCTATTCTTGTCAGTTTCAGTTTCATTGCCACCATTTCCAGCTTTTCAGCAACAATAAAGCCAGCAGAGCCACTCCACTCATGTGATGCCCACCTGCCTGCATTTACACCTGCTCCAATTCCCCCAGCAGCTCTGGAGTATGTATACCTGACCGCAAACACAAGTCCCCTGCCTACTGTGCCACTCCAGCCTCTATTCTAGTTTGCCCGCTGGCTAGTTAATGATTCCTAGCTGTCCTGGATTGGTTTGCCTTTGTTGACTGCCTGCCTGATGCTGAACTTTGCTTAAAATTACAACCAAATAAACCTCGTTACATTTCCCGGCCTGCTCTCTTCCTGAGTCTTGCCTTTGAGTCCAAACATATTTTACCACTGCAACACTTGCACAGTATGACGACACAGACCGATCCTTCTGTTATTACCCACAGGATCAAGTCTGTAAAGAGTCAGGTGTGGGTACAGGCAGGTTAAAATAGGATGTTTTGTCTGGTATGCACTAATTTGATGCTTCTGGTTGCAGTTTTGCAAAACTTTTGTTTGTATTTTTGCAGCTTTTCAGCACATACACCTTTAAGACAAAACGTTTCTCTCAGAGGAGATGTTTATGCATTCAGCAGCATTAGGAATGCATGAAGTTTATTGATTATGGCTGGCCTCCACTTGTTTTCTACAAAACTGAAGCCTACCGAGTGTTTTGAGCACCTCGTACAATTATGTGAATCTTTACTATCATCAGAGCTCACATTTGAGGAAAGTCATTCTGATGTAATTATTTTCTAAATCATAGGTGTGATTATGACATTCCTGAGGCGAGCTTAATGAAATTATCTGTTTGATTAGTGATTTCACGCAGAGCAGTGTACATTCTGTTTCTGTCTCATTAAAAAAGCTAATGAATCGACTGGTGCACTAAACCAGAGGACTCATGCATATCCTCCCCAGGTGTTAGCCCTGTATTTAAAATCCAAATCAGTTTTTGCCCTTCACGCCACGGCAGAACCTCTGAAATCTGACAGCACCATCCATTGGTCAACAGCTTTGCCGTGATTACTGCTGCCACTAAACCTTCACCAGAATGTCAGTCTGTGCACTGTGCACAGTCATCATTGCTGAACCCCAACAACCGAGAAGCCTGGAAGGCCTGAAATTAGATGCAGCTTCCCAGCAGGGGGCCGGCCCAGTGATCCCCAGAGGCACGTGGTCCCCAGGCTGATTGCTGAGCTGAAGCTCTGATGGAGAGGGTAATTAAAAGAGATGAGAACATTAATAGTGCATGAGACATTGTGTGTGCATGTGTGTGAAAGGAGGAGAAGGGGATGAAAGGTTGCAGGAGGGTGTATCACTGATCTGGGTCTCATGTCTTTCTTCTTTATGTCCACCTACGACTACATGGATGATATTACAAAAGGCTCGAGTTCCCGGTAAATTCTAAAGAACACTGCCAACAGTCGGACAAACACACACTAATGTTTGCCTTACATCTGCAAGTCCTCCACTTTAGCTGCTTCCATGGCTACCAGAGACAACTAATGAGACACAGAAATACACATATTGAAATATGCACACTTATGACTGCAGAGTATATTCATATGAAAAACACAGAGATAATACACCCAGCGAAAGGAGGCCACTTCAGTAATGAGAGACCCACGTGTAGATACATGTACAGTGGTAAAAACACACAATGCCATGATTCTGTGTAAAGGCACCAGGATGGAGACCAACAGGTAGGTAGGCAGATCCAATGAAGTGACTTTCCATGAAGGGTGGCAACACACAGGTGCAGTACAGGCAACTGCCAAGGTGATGCAAATCTGCAGCATGACAGACATCACAGTCTGACAGGAACAAAGTGTAACTGGCTGGAAAAAAACTGGGAACAGGTGTGTGAGTGGGCGGGCAGGATGACGAGTTCAGGTGTTACTGCAGGGCAGGTGCATGTGGAAGTCATGTGACTGGACAAGAAGAAAAGACTGAGGACATCTGGTGGACTAATGGAGAACACATTGAGACTGTGGCTGCAGGAAAGCATTGAGGGGCAGAAAGGGCAAAAGAAACACAAGCAGGACAGGAACCATGATTATATAACCCCCAAGTGTGCAATATCAGTATGTTTATTTTGTATATACTGTTACATACATTATTATATATTTCCCCATGATAATATTGCTCCTATTTTTCATATGTCCTCCTACTCATACTTTCTACTTTACATTTCTTATTGACACTCAGTGAATTTTAATATCCACTTTCCAGCTGTAACAATGCAAATCTCTCCATTGTGGGCTAAATAAAAGAATACCTAATCTTACCTGTCTCCTAGAAATTACACTCTATGCAACTTCATTGTTTTCATCATAGTGCAACAGAGAAGCTGGCAGCAAGTTCAATTTTAATAAACATTTAGAAACTATAAGAGATTGAGAAAGATGTAGGAGGGGTAAATGGCAGGTGTATAAAATGCACGACTCACACTAGAGACCATGATTACTATCCAGAGTCTCATCTGTGTTTAGACTGAGGCAAAAGCAAAAATATATAAATAAATGCATTGTCCATAGACTGTAGAAATGGATGAAGCAACAGGATGTCAAAAGTGAAGCCAATGCAGAAGGTGCAATACCCCAGATAGTCACTAGATGCTAACACAAAAAACCCCCCAAAAAACATTTGACTTTAATTCAAAAATGTTAATTTTCAATTATGTAATGCTCAGTCAATACATCAGATTAGAGACCTGGTGGGCCATCTGATTTAATAGATGTTAGGTTTCAAAAAGAGGAATATTTAGGGGCGTGGTCAGTTTGATTGACAGGTCTAGTCCAGACCTGAACTAGAGTTTTATACACATTGAACAGTGTCCTTGTGTTCAAGGGTCAGACTCACCTCCTCACTCCTCCTTTCATATCCAGATATGGTCACTTCTGGCTCCAAACTACCAACATGGCGACGTTCAAATGCCAAACTCCTGGCTTCAAAACTCAAGTCCACAAACCACTGGGCGACATCACGTTAGGATTTTTCCTGTATTAAACCAGAACACAGCCTTTTTCTAATCTTCACCAAGTGCTGCCAAGGCCTTAACATTACAACAAAAGGTTAATCATTGCTCAGTAAATACAGTATTGCCAGATCAAAGAAATATCAGTGTCTTTTACCAATACATTCTCTATCAATGTACTTGTGACTTGCCAAAAATGTGAACATCTTCCCACAATGTTTAAAGAAATTGTAGTCCAGGCACGATTATGTTTCCTTCAAAACATATTTTCTGTTGCAATTTGTATTGTATAGAAAAATTATTTCTACAGGGACCAGGTTGCAATGAATGCATATGTATGGGGGTGAAAAGCAAGTGCTGGCAGCCATTTTTTCCTCTGTCCAATATGTAACATGAATTCTTGTTTCAGCAGCCTATGGCCATATTTTTTCTGTCAGTGCGCTGTCAGAATCTGAGTAAGAACAGAATATGAGGAAAGAGATTGGAAACACCGCGGACAGTGTGATTGTGAGAATGAATAAGAACGGGTGAAGAAGTAGGACACAGAAAAGCAGAGACAGGAGAATTATGAGGTTAAAAAATGGATATGTATTCTTTCCCCAGTGCATAATTTGTTCTTCAGGACAGATTTCCTTTTGTGGGGGGAGGGTTCAGGTGTAGCTCTGCCTGGACAAGTGAGAATAATCAGAGCCCACATGCAGAAACTCTAAGTGAACTTTGCAAAGTCTACGAGGCTGAGTCAATACGAGCAGGAGCTTAAGGAGAGCAAGGGAGGCACACATTGTTGTTCTGGATTTACCATGCAAATGTTTTTAGTCACGCATGGATTAAGAACAACAAAGCCACTTTAACACCGGAGACCTCCGTTTAAAATGTTTTCATGCCTGGCAGACTCACCTCGACTCTTAAAAAGGTGCAGCAAAGTGCGTGTCAGCCATGATTATGTTACACTGTGTTGATCAATAATGAAAACACTCTGAAGGTAGATGGATAGGTCCACCTGTACAAGCAGAATGAGCTCCTCCTGGTTGATATTCAACCTGTAAAATTAATAAATAAGACTTGTGGTTACATATTCACTTTTTTTACACTACAAGGCTACATTTTTCCTGGTATTTTTATAAGAAATATATAGATGGTAAGTAGACAATCTTATCATTCCCTTCACCCCTCGAGGTCCTATGGCTTCGACCTTGTTCGTGCCAATTAACATGTTCATTGCAAAGGTCCATGATCCTCAGAGTTGTTATGTATACAGAGAGATGTATCAGTGAAGCAGAGCAGTAAAGATGAATATAGTCACTTTAATCATGAACCTTCCTTACAGAAAGTCAAAAATGCAAAACATACTTAAAGATGTAGAATATTGACTTTTATTCTGTTGGTTGTTCATCACTGTACATCTAAAATGCGCAGCGGTGACATAAAACAAATGTGTTTCTGCCCTTTAGTGTAAAGCATTTGTCAGCTTTTCCAAGCACATTTGTTTCTTCCCGGCTGCTGTGCATTAGAAAAACAATGCAATGTGCTGCGGACACTTCATCTTTTAAATGTTTTGAGTTGACCAGTCCGTCTGTGTTTAATATGACCATTCGTCAGATCATGATGCCACGCAGGCCAACAAGCGTAAAGGTCACTTCTAATCTATTGGTTTGGAGAAGAAAAAACGGCTTAAAGCTACACTAGCAGAATATATTTTAACAACTAATAGATGGACTGCTGTACAGTTTAGACCTGACAGTCAAGGGACCCCGAGGAGGACTTTTCCACCATGAGGTTGACACAAATGCAGAGAAAAGAGTTTTTAAGCAAGTCAAAATTTTACTTTGACCAGTACTTTGGTTTATGACCAAAATACATGGAAAGCTAACAACTTTCCCATTAGCATGTGCTGTAATTTGCGATAACACACGAAGCTAAGCTGTGTGTGGTCTGTGCCAGGAGAGCAGGAAGGACGCCCCAAGCTCAGACACAACCAGTTTTAGTGGTTTATTTTAAAAGACAAGCTGGATACTTACAGGTAGGTGTGCAGGGAACTGGGAAAAACAAAAACCGTAAACACAACAACTAGACAAGATTGACAATCTAAAAAAAAAAACGTGAAGATGGCAGATTGAGATTGATTGGTTAATTGAGAACAGACGCGCTAGATGTGAAAGTCACGTGACTGGAACTGGAACAGAGACTGGGGACATCTAGTGGCTGGATGTGGTATTACACAAGGCAGGGACGAAACAGGGAACACAAAACAGGGCTCAGTCAGAAAGTGTGACACAAACATTACACTAAAACATTGTCACATGTCTGCATGCTGACCACACACTCTATGATGATGTTAGCATCAAGTCAAAGCTGTCTTCAGGTCCTATTTCTATGTACAGTCTGTGATCGTCTCCTAGCAACCTCATTATGTAAGTGAACAATATGGCCAGCAATGTCATCTGAAAGGATTAAAAAGATATTTTTCATTCCAGGTGGACTGAACAAACACAAAGCTCTCTCTCCTTATATAGCTATGATGCCAATAACATGTTGGAAACAGTCAACGAATAAGGAATAACACATTTCACAACATATTTGTATTTTCACTCATTGAAAATGACACTCTTTTCCTCAACTCTCCACAACAGCTGCTCCATTTCTGGTATGGTGTGAACATTATTTCAATTATCTCTCCCCACTGCAGTGGATGACAGCATGCAGAAAGTACCACATGCCACGAATTTGTGATGCTCAGTATATTCTAGGATGTACTTAACTTTCTTCCCACTTTCCCCAGAAATTTCTTGTCGACAGCTACTTCAGACGATGACTTCCTGCTTTTCTTAGAATGACTTTCAACAACTTATGGAAAAAAAAGTGTGAAATTGTTGAATTTAGCTGCAGGTTATAGTGAAGAGAGAACCAGTGATATTGACAGGTATAGCAATAGCATAATGAGACCACGAAGGTGACAGTTTTTTCTCATGAAAAAGGGACTTGTTTTACTCAAACACTCCATGTCGTCTCCGTTGCATCATGGTCTATTAAAGCTGGAGGAGAACCTCTGCATCTCTGCTCCTGTTATGATCTGTAATATACAGTCTGTGGTAGGCTGCTGAGTGTTGGTGCAAACTATTGAGTCTAAACAGTGTTTAAAAACTGTAAAACCCCATTCCTATGTTCTCATCAGTACAATGGCTACAAACAAAATATTACACATTCAAAGACAAGTTAAAACAGAAAAAAGACTCACAACTGTTCAGTAGTTCTGTTTTATGTGATTACAGAAAGATTTTTCCTGTGTGTACACATTTTACACCATCTGTTTTGCCACTTACTGCTCACAAACAGTGTGTGTGCTCAACAATTTCAGGCTACTTTCTCCTCTCAAATCTACATAAAACAGCCTCTGCATTATTTTAAGAATTGAAGATAATTTCTGTCTCTTGGTATCTCTAAATTACATCACAGATTAAATATCTTGAATCTTTGATTTGCAGCCTTAAGTAAAGTCAGTCATGTTTACAAATTTGAATTACAGCTGCCTAAGGTCATAAAATAAACATGAGTCACTGTTATTTATAATGAATCTGTGCTTTAATTTTGTGGTGGAGGTAAATCCAGTAAGTGTTGAAATTCAGATTTCCTCATAATGTGCTCCTGACCAAGCAGTGAAGACCGGAAAATGAGTTACCTGGAGATAGAGGAGGTAGCAATGCTAAACAGAATAGTAGAAGAAGACCAGAGGGTTTATCATCTCTTCAGCTCAGTTCAGGCTCTGGTGAACACAATACTCTGTTACACAAGTTTCCATGTGTTGTCAGTGTACAATATAAGAAGCAAAGAGTGTATGCTCATTTAAAAATCACTGCACCATCTCCTAGGATTCCTTATTATACACCCTACAGAGATTTGGATTTGATGATGAATAGAAATCGATAAAAGTTGTTTACATCACTTAAAATGTAGAAACAGTCACATACAGTAGAAATAAGTTCTACTGTTTTCATGCAGCTATAAGTTGTAATCACTCAGGCTAGAAGCAAAACACCACACAGGGGAGATACTGGCCTGAAACTTTGCCTCGCTCTAAACTATTAACACTCTCAGGGGGAATTAACTGCTTGTGAGCAAGTGTCATCAGCTTAAAGGAAAATCCAAAATCCTAAAATAGGGTCCTGAAAGAAAAAAAAAGTTTCTCTGAGTTAAAGCTATTAGCAGGTTAGTTCAGTTTAGTGTGCTGAGAAAATCTTAAGCAGTCCACCAGTAAATCAATTCAGGCAAAATGCAAAACATATTCCACTTAGCGACAGAGGAGGTGAAACACTCCCAAATCGATGCTTTCTTTTGTTGAAAGCATAACCACAAACTTTTCCTCACCCCGTGGGGGTAAACTGCTTTAAGATTATTTTTTAACTATGAAAAACTTTCACAGTTCCTGTCTTCCCTATTTCCCAGTTATTTCTTGTTCTTCTTCCTTTAAAGCCGATGAGATGCATCTCAGGAGTATCACTGTCCTCCACCAACAGGGAATAGGGTTACCTATATTTCCAATGGAGGCTTACCTAGTTTTTTTTTATATTCACATAATACATTTCATATAAAGTTATTGTCAGCTATTCACTGAACACTAGAAATGTTGTATTTTAAGTGCCCCTATTTATTATATGTAATGCAGTATACATTTAATGCACTATAATAGAGTTGTAAGCAGATGTTTAAAGCAGTTATAATCAATATTTTTTATACCAACAATGGCAGGGAGCTTGTACATGAAAGAAATAGTTCACAGTGATGAATCCACAGGGAATTATCATGTGATTGCACACCTTCAGTCAGCTCTACGAACCTTTTAGGATCTTTCATCGCATCGTTTTCATAGACCAGACGTGCACAGTGTAACATGTAAAAATTTTAATCATCAGAGGGTCAGAATAACACTAAATAAATACAGATGTTGCTCTGCATCTGCTGAATGTGTAAAAAGAAATATTAACATTTATTAATAAATTTACTACACCCTCTGTGCAGCATCCACAACTGACATAAAGTCATGATTTCTAATGAAAGAGTCTGATCATCAAATAAAATAATAAAAACTGTATCACTGGATTATTTTATATACAATATTAATTACATCTTTATTTAAAGGAATAGAAAATGTAATGTAAATACAAGCATAGGTTGTTAACATGTAACATAGAGAGCCCATGAAAACACTTTCAGGCATATTCGACCATTTATGAATAAGTGTTTTAGTCCTAATGCCTCTACTGGGCTGTCATGATTGGTGACATCACATGGGCTCAAGGCTGAATCTCCACCAGTGTTGCTCATCAGTAAAGATGGAGTAAAGCTGTAAGATGGCAGGAAGTGACTCTGTCTGGAGGCAGTGAATATAGATTTGGTGCAGATTCTGCTGTGGTGACAACAGCGAGTAATTTAATGACAATCCCAATGCATCTGCAGTCTAACTCACCATGTGTAGCCTCCATATCCTGAGCCCCTGTGATGTCAGAGCATTTCAACCAATTGAAACACTGAAACATTTAAAGTGGCAGCCTCCATGAACTCATCCATGATGGGGAAATCCAACTTTCAAGATGATATCTTAGATGTTTGAGCTTTTTATTTTCAAACAGTCCCACGGATAATTAAATATTAAATATTAATATTCAAAACTGTATTTTTACCATAGGTTTTTTATTCTGTTAGAGAAACTCAATTTTCATTCCTTACCACAAGTGAGCTGTCTCCATCTCTTGATGAGGGTGTGAGAAGTGAGAAGGACCTTGGGGTGAAATATATTTGTCAAGATACTTTCTCTCAAGTCTGTATGAATTTAAACTCTTTTACTGATACGTCCTTGGAGATGTTTTAATTGGTGACAAAACACCATTAAACACTTTGTCTTTGTATCTTATTATATTATGGTGTGTCATGTATATTAAAATGCTACTTAGTATAGTTAAAATGCTGATATTAACAGATGTAAATATGAGAAACCAAAAAAATATATTTTTTTGCTTTGAGTCCTCATTTCCTTTACACATTTTGTATTTCAAAATGACTCAGCAGATTCTCGCCGCAGACTTGTAGTGCAAAGTGTTAAAACACCCCAAGAGTGTAGTATTCATAAAAAGTTGGCTCTCGTCTATGTGGTAAGAACAAAATCTGCAGCCCACATTTCAAAGTGTACAAATACCAGTTTATCTGCTCATGTGGCAACTCATACACTCACTGAGCTGTTGCAAAAACAATCCATCGTGTGAACAAAACTGAACAATGCTCTGGATTTGAAAGATGGTGTAAAGTTCTGCTTTATTACCTCCCACCCATGATGCTCACACTCCCGAGAGCTCTTAAGTCAAACCCTGGAAAGCACAGTTAAACCACCTTCTTTGGTGATGCTGAGTGTCTCAGTTGAAGAGGATGTTGGCATGTCCTCTGCAGTGTGTCCCTGTGTGTTCTCCCTCAGGCGCTACAGCTTTACAGGGCACCCCGCCACTGGATTAATATTAATTCCTTCCAAATTACTCAGAGATTCAATTATGCAAGATAATGCAAATACTGAGTCTTTCATATTTTTTTTTTCACTTCCTACACACATACACAAAAAGACTAAATGTGGAGCAGCACTGTCTGACAAACACTGTGCACCTGTAGTGAGTGGGCTTTCTCTCTGTGTTGGTGAAATCTCGGAGCGTTAAGGGTAATCACATCTGGGAGATATCGCCACTGCTAATGTATAATACAACTATAAACTTTGCCATCAAATGCTGCTTCAATATCGAAAGCCCTTTTTCACCTTGTCATCTCTCAGTGCTGCATTGAAAGTTTCGCCTAGCTGAACGCCAGCCTCCAGGGAAGCATCACAGGGACCATTAGACTGGAAAAAAAGGAGGTCTTCAAACTTCGTTTAGAGGCTTTTGCTGCTGATGTTTAGGTTTGCTTTTTTTTTTTAAGCCACAGGGGTCTCTGCTAGTTGGGCTGGCATGCCCTCAACTGCTTCACACTGGCAGTTAATCACTTAGATCTCCAGCAACAAAACCAGCCAGGCAAAGTGAAAAGAAATATATAAGAAAGAATATGACAGAGGGTAGCAGGGAAGAGATGGACAGTCAAGAAGGGAGGAAATAAAGAGGAAATAAGGTAAAGAGAGCAATGGTGTGATGCTGTAGTCTTTATATAAAAGATGGACATAGCCACAGTGCTACAACTGTCGCTATTTGTTTTTTTTTAAGCTAGAAGTGATCAGAGATTTTTAATTACTTATGTTAATTCAATTCAAACAGGTAGGATATATGAAAACTCAGCAGTCTCAAACAGGAAAATTACCGTATTTTCCGGACTATAAGCTGCTACTTTTTTCCGACGCTTCAAACCCTGCGGCTTAAACACTGGTGTGGCTCATGTATCGGCAGCATGAAGCTCGTTAGCTTTTTACAAGCTAGCAAACTCCATGCCGCCAACACATTTAGCCTCGTCACATCCGACCCGGTCAGAGTGGACCACATGAAACTGTTTGAATAAATTCAATAGCAGCTTATAGACAGGTGCGCTCAATAGCCTGGAATATATGGTAGCTATTATGATAAAAACACATCTAAACAAGTTTATTTCTGCTGCACAATTGGACATTTTAACATAAGCGTCTATGAAAAATGACTCGTTTTGGGGGTGAGCCTCAAGTGGCCATTCCAGGAACTGCACATTTCTGCACCTAGGCACTGTCTTCATGGGTTACTGCTAACAGCTATGTTTGTTGTTTTGTGATTATTTTCATGAACAGAATATTTGCTTTTGTTGAACATCAACTGGTTTCGCTGACAATTAACATGTTATTAGTTAACAATACATAGACTACAGTGGGACACAGTCTGCATCAAAAACACAACACAAAGCCTGTAAACTATGCTCCTGGCACTGAACTAGCTCCTCACTCTGACATCTGCAGACTGGCAAGGGAAAAAAAACAAAAGGCCCCTCCAACTCGCTGTCAATCACATGCTACATATGACACATCTTTGTCACGGGGAGATGAAATGACTGACAGGCTTCACAGCAGCTGAGATAATTGAAGTCACTGCAACAATTTTTTCACTTTAACTCTCTTTATAAACTAATTTATCTGTCACACAGTCCATTAGAGTGTGCAGTTTTTTGGATGAAATGACAAAGACGACTTGTTGGCATGTAATTAGGAGAAAATCATATATTTAGCACCAATAAATCTTGATTTAGTAAGCAGGTTAGTTAGCTTATGAGTCACCGTAGACTGTACATAGAAACATATGAAGCAAGTCGGTCTCAAAAATGAACCAGATGCTGAAGTGCAAAAAGGTGTGATACCTCCAGCAGCCACTAGATGCTGGGGGTATCTCAGTCATGAAATAATCAGTCAACACGTTTATCCCACAAATCATTTAGATGTCATGAGCTAAAGTCAACTCTTCTCATCAGTGATCTGGTGGTGCAGATATTGGAGGCTGGTTAATGTGATTGAAGGATCGGATCTCGTTGGAGATCAGACCTGAACTCGAGTCTCATACACATTGGGTAGCATCCTCAGGTTCAAGAGCTAGACCCACTGCCTCTCCTCTCTTTATATCCAAATATGGTCACTTCTGGCTCCAAACAACCCACATGAAGACACTCAAATATCGAGCTCCTGGCTTGTAAATGCATCAACCAATGGGTGATGTCATGTTAGCTTCATCCATCTATAAACAGTCTGTGGTTGTCACCTAGAAACTAAGCTAACACAAGATGTACATCCATGCATAAATGTACATTTTGGGTACTGGGAATTTTACTATACTATAACACGTATATACTGTTTTTGATCCAAGATGCACTGATGTAATATAAAGCAATGTATAAAAATGTTTTATGCACTACTGATGTGTGTTGAAGTGCAGCGCAGCATCTGCCATCAGGCTGCGTCTTTGGATCTGGTGAGTTGTGAAGGAGAAGTCATAGAAGAAGAACAAATTTCTCTGCACAAAGCTAGTAGTTTTTGGCAGCTGAGAAAATATCATGGGTGTATTAGGGAGAAAATCCTGCTGGCAAAGTGCACAAAGCTCTGTTATTGCTGATGTGTGGAAGTAAAGACACTGCAAGTCATAATGTCCCAGCGTCCAATTGAATCTCTGGTTGCAACAGTTGCATTTTGTTGAGTATGAGACACTAAATGGTACCATTTAGTGTTTATGGAGCTTGATAGAGGGACTTTTTTTTAAGTGTCTCCTGTGAGTTTCTCAGCTTTAAAGAAGTGCAACAGCATATTACTGGACTGTGCCTTTAAAGCTGATAGCACCCATTGAGAAAAATAATCTTGCACAGAAAGAAAACCTGGAACTGTGCTGTACCCCATTATCTGCTATCTACTGTGACAATAGATGTGCTCCAGTACATTGCAGGGTAAATTAAAAGTACAGCAAGGCAGCTCGGAGGGCTAGGAATGTAAGATAAGTCCAAGATAAGATAAAATGCACTGAAACTGCCTGATTGGAATCAGAGCGGCCGGCGGGATCTTTACTGCATGTCATCAGCCTTTACGAATAAAGGCAAAGCACCACAGAAATAATAAAAGGCGATGACTGGGTGCAAACTTTAATAGCTTGATTGACTCCACTTTTGCATTTTGTCAGTTTATCTGTATTTTTTGTACAGATTTTCTCCCACGCCGCCGCCAGCAGAGAAAGAGGAGACTGACTGAGCCTGAAGGGGGGAGAATAGCAAAAGGCAGAGGCAGTGTGGGGTAGTAATACCACCACTCTGCTCTGCTCCTCATCTGGCTCGCCTGTGGACAAAGCCCATCCTTTAGAGTGCAGGTCACGCACACACAGGAATACAGATGGGCTGGTGGGTCTTTCTGCCCTGCCACTCAATGATTTAAGGGGTGTGATTAAACAAGAGGAGCTACCTGCACGTGTGCGAGCAGAGACTGATGTGTGTCAGCTGTTTATGAAGAAAAAAAAAACAAAAAACACGTGATATGTTTTTGCCACACATTTGTTGCACATGCGCCTACTGTTGTGCTTTTGTTCACTGCTTTTATTGTCAGGTATTTGTAGGACTGTGTGTTTTTTTTTTTTTTTATATGCCTGGCTGACTGTGTGTGTACCTGCAAATGTGTACCAGTAAACAAGACAGCGGTGAAAGCATTCATTTAGGCTGCAGAGCACAGTGTGCTGTGGCAGCAGAATGGGGCAGCGGTGGTGGACAAACTGTTTGAATATATTCTTTGTAGTAAAAGCAAAATAATCCAGAGCTTGTGCACAAATCACTGAGCGCCGGCTCGGCATTGTGGTCAAGTGCAAAGTTCTTCATTTAGTTGACAGAGTGATGCTCAGGGTTGGCTCTAGGTTCTCCTGCAGTTTCAAGATAATACGCTCAGTTCAGCTTCACTGTTTAGCCTCTGACTTAATCTGTGCCGACGTACAAACTGCAGAGCACGCGTTGGAGGGAGGAGGAGAGGAATCACGCTTTTTTACAGCACTGGCAAAAAGTAGCAAAGTACTTTTACTTAAATACTGTTGTTGAGTACAAATCTGAGCTACTTCTACTCATGTGTGTCCATTTAATGCTGATTTATCCACACGTTTCACCACTTTACTACACTTCAGAATCAATATGACATGTATTACTTTTTTAACATATTTATTTGAAAGCTTTAGTTTTACTAGTTTCTTGGATTAAAACATAATTACTCCCAAAAAAAGAGGCATAAATATTTTAAATGCTCCAGTAGAATATAAAGTTTGTTTACCAGCTAGAATATTAAAATACTGCTTCAACATATCAATGCACCACTTATATTAAGCAAATGAGATGTTTATAGTGTAAGGAATAGAGAGGGTGTAAAGTATGCCACAAACCTCCTGTGTTGCCACAGCTACCACACGTCATGTAGCTGCAGTTACACCGGTACAGATACAGTTTTGATTGGTTTTATTTTATGTGTAAGAGTAAAAACAACCCCCCGCCACCACCACCAAATGTTCTGCCTCATCCTGTTTAACATCTGCAGAAAAAAATCCCACAGTGCCCACACTGTTAAGAAAATTATTGAGAAGTTGCGAAAAAAAATGAAATCAAAGAATTTATGAGTCATTTCAATTTCTCTCTTTTTTTCCCAGCAGGAACCACTGGCCTTCGGGGTTCATGCCATGTTGAGTTTAAGTTGTAAACAGCGTTCATGTCAGTCGCTGAGGCGTAGTTATGAAACTCAGATTTAATTCCCAATATCCAACTTGTACCTTTGGAAGTAGAGATCTTTCTCACAACACGGGAGCCTCACATCTGCAAATGTGCAATTATGATAACAAATAAATAGACTTAAAACTAATGTTTCCATCTATTTGACATGATGTGAACATTGTAAATATATATTGCCAGCATTTTCTTTCAGTTAATAGCAATACTTTCTTACATAAACACTTTTGTTTTGCAAAGAGTCTTCAATTCTGTCTTCTAGGACTTTTTTTTTTTTAGCCTAAATACTTCAGTTTATCTTCTGATAGAGGTAGGCGTGTATCCTTGAAGAATTACATCGATTAAACCGCACATTAGAGGCAAAAACACAGCCTGCAGGAGGGTTTTCATACCTTCTTCTTACATAGCTGTTAGGCAAAGTACCCAGTGCTGCACACATTTAGGAGATGAATGCGTGTTCCTGTCTGTGTGTCATGTGCTGGTACACAGGTGTGGTGGTGGTGGTGGTGGTGGGGGAGGATGTTAACATCATGTGACAGCTTAATTTAAGCAAATAAGAGTGCTAATGGTCAGCAAAGCAACTATTGAGCACGTTCATAAATGTTTCACCACTCTGCAGGGCATGTGAGAGTGTGACTGCATCAGCGAGACGAGCACGTTAATCTCTCCAAAGACAGCAGAGTTCTTGCAGCTGGAGGGGAAATCAGTAGGCAACACCGCTGATGAGAAGATACTCACGTGCATGTGTGTGTGTGTGTGTGTCTGACAGTACATGGAAAGATGTGTGGGTGTGTGCACTTCACTTCAGCTGTTCAGATGCTGCGGTCAGAGGCTGAGTGCTCACACCACCTAGTGGCACTAAAGGCCTCGGATCAATTTTTACCAGGCAGATGAAAGGACAGATTACTTGTATGCTAATCGCCCAGTCAGCCAGTCTTTGTATATACAGCAAAGAATTAGATTAAACATCAAGTAGAGTCCAGAAAAATCTTTTTTTGTTGCAGTAATTCTTGTAATAAACACAAGAAACAAGAAAAACAACAGTTTTTTGGGGAGAAAAAAATAGCACAGCGTGCACAGGGGAAAGAAGAGGCTGAGAAGATAAATGAGTCGAGCCAAGGAAGAGAACGTGGCCAGAGACGGAGGGAGATGAAAGGATGAACGCTGGGACGCTGCAAAATTCTGTTGTAGTTCTCTGCCTTAGGCTGTGCAGCCTCACCGAGAGGCTCTTGATTGACAGGTGGGAAGCATTAATCCCCTGCGTTCCCCCATCCTCTTCTTCCCCCTCACATTCTCTAACGGTGGAGGACATCCTACCAATCATGTTAAACTATTGGAAAAGCTGCATTTTTTCCCCCTCCTTGTGTTTACTCAGCCACTTGCCACATTGATCATCACAGGGGGAAAATGCTCTCTCTGCCTTCGACTTCCCACCACTGAAGCACTGCCATGTATAATGTATAGGAGGCGGATGAAAGGCAGAGGTGACTGTCATTTACAATTCACGATTCCTCCCTCTTTGGAATTTACATTTGCTCTTACCACCAAAGTCTAATCATATATTTGCATGTTGGGCAAAGAAGACATAAAGACATAATTGCATGTTATTTGTGCAGTATTTACTAAACCTGCCACCCCCCCAATCTCATCTTGTCAATTCCAGACTTAAAGGCCGCATATGCGCCTGCCTGTTGTATCGCGGTTGACACAGCTGTCGCCTGCGTGGAATCGCTGTTGCCAGATAGTATTTCGCTACATCCCCCTCGCTCCCTGAGCTATTTGTAAAGTTTGACTCTCGGCTAGCAACTGCAACAAGAATGTTTTGTTTCCATTATGCAGCAGTCAGTCAAGCTGAGGGGCCGTATCCACAACCTGTCACCGCTGAGTGCCGTTAAGTATACTGGCCACGCTTTAGACTCTCAACTCCATCCCAGTCAGTTTGTCAGGGATGAGAATGAAGCAGTGGGGGCTGCACATGCACACACATTTTCACTTTGTGGGGTTACAGGGAAAGAGACAAGCGACAATAGAAATCCGAGTATTCAGCGGCTGCTACACAGGAATACCAAAAGGAAGCTAAACATTACTTATGTTGGGTAAAGCGCTCACTTCCTGTAGCTGTGAATGCATAACAAACACCAACTTAGAGGAAATGAAAGGAAACAACTGAAAGAAGAAAACACATAGGGAGTGTACTCAAAGTAGCAACTTTTTTTTTCATTTTGAGATACAACTATATACATGTAACCAAAGACAATGTCCTTGAAACGGGTACAAACATTTTTTTTTCTCTTCCTGCAATTTTTGTTTTTCCAAACAAACTCAGAAATATTGTATAAAATAAAAATATCAGCTTCAGGGAAAAAAGTAGTCTAAGCATTTTTAAATGTCCATTAACTGCTATGTACAGGAGTATTTACATTCTAAAATTTCCATTCAAACCAGAGAGTTTTGCAAAGGAATTCAAACAGTAAACACAGTTGCAGTTTATGTTCACCGCAGCCCTACGAACCAGGTAAAACTAATGTTTATACAGGTTATGGCTGTCATTCAAATCAGTGATCGTACATGTGAGCAGTACACGACGGAGGCTTTTTTTTTTTTTCCTCAAAGGTTCAGGTGCATCATCACAGGTTAAAATGACACCACAATAGAATAAATAAATGGGAGCTTAATGCATGTTGTCCGACGCAGACACATCGCGACATTTATGAGAAGTAAAAACATGAGGCTACGCGTGGCTGGACATACAGAGACGTGACTCATCCAACATCAGCATTAAATTGTTTCTCCTACTTTACTGAATGGAGAATTTTTTATTTTTTTAAACTATAATTTAGCAAAAATCAGTCACATACATGTAATATGTCCAGCCACTGAGCAGTGGGGTAAGATTATAATGCAACATGATGTTTTGACACAAATGGCATCTCACTAGGTGAAGACTTTGCATTTACACAGGAGGAGAAAGTATTAAATTAAATACATTAAAAAAATCAAAAAAAAAATCATTACAAATT
Organism: Pseudochromis fuscus; assembly: GCA_900323345.1. NCBI lineage: Eukaryota > Metazoa > Chordata > Actinopteri > Pseudochromidae > Pseudochromis > Pseudochromis fuscus. The sequence goes on along the minus strand of OOFC01013160.1, from coordinate 41,183 downwards.
CAAAAAGGAAAAAACAGCCATAATTTTTTGAGTAATTAATCATCATTGTTATACCTGTGAGTTTTAAATGTAATTACACGCTGTTGAATTAACGGAAATTTAAAAAACCTAATAACTGAAATGTGACCGAGCCGACAAATGAGTGAGAAGAAATCACATAATAGCACATATGTGGCATTATCAGTCAGATAAAGGACATCCTATCAAGAGTCGGCATGTCACGCAGTCCTGATTTCTTTAACAGTAATTCATTATCTGGGAGATGGAAAAATGCCCACAAGGAAAAAAAAAAAAAAAAAAGAAGAAGAAAAATCTAAAAACATAATGAGAACGCTTACAGGAAGCTCATGAAATTAACTGTCACAATAAAAACATAAGAATCAAAGCTTAAAAATCTTCTTTCCCTTAAACATTCAAGCCAACTGCAAACATGTCGGTAAATGGATGTATGCATTCAAAAAAATCATTCCACACAAAAGTTTACACATAGAGACATCATTCTAACATCCATGAAAATGATTGTTTTTCATGCTAATCAATGATTTCACCCCTTTGCTTGGACGTGGATAAGCAGAGATTAAAATGTAATGATCCATTAAATTTGATTCAGAGGGTTTACACTCCAGCTAAAGCGACCAGAAATAAAGTCCCGACAGTGGACAGGAGACGACTCCTCCTCCTCCTCCTCCTCCTCCTCCTCCTCGGCCTGTTACTGTCAACTCTTCTGGGACGATGCATAAAGAGGTCTGCTCCGAGTCCATTTCATTTGACATTCACGGATTATTGAGAAACTTGCGGGATCTCAGCCTCAGCCTCTACCTGATTCCCACCTGAGGATGAATCTGGGTCTGACTAAATGTGCCGTCGAGGTGAGAGGAAATGAAGAAATCTGCATGTCTGTCAGCTGAGCAGGGCTTTGGTTCAGGCTGTGCTCCAGGGAGGGAGTGAAACGTTTGTGTTTGTGAGCATGTGACCTGTGTAAGCCTCTATCTGTCAGATTTCAGAGTGATCGGGGAGAAGTCACGGGAATGCTGCTGAGGCCTCGCTGGGCCTCTTGTGGCTCCTGTTGGGTGCGGGGTTCGGGGACCAGAGCAGCCTGGGATCCCTTTAATGTGCAGTCAGAGTAGGAGTTCGCGGTGGTTTGCTGTTTGTTAACAGTGCTCCAGGTAGTCGATGACCCGTGAGATGGACTTTTGTCCTGTGGTGCCCATTGCACACTGTGTGTGGAAACAACAAGGAAAAACAAGAGTGTGAGAGAGTGCTAACATGTACTACGGTCTTTGTGAGGTCTTCAGGCTCTGACAGTGAGGATTTTCGAGGATGTTTGAGCTTCTGTTCAAAGGCGATATTTTTTGAAACAGATGGTTCCAGTCGTCAGTTCTGACAGGATGAGTCAAATTCAAAGCTGCTGCACATCTGTGACTGTGTAACAGCTCCGTTTATATTAATCCCTGAATTACTTGTAAAAGACTTTTTTTTACCCAAATTTATATCACCTCTATGCAGCTAGTACACACATTATTCATATTTAATAATGCCGATTTATTGATCACATTTTCTATTATAGTGGCACAACACTGCCACAGTATTTCATGAAGTGTCACTATGAACTGTGGAAGTGATTTTAGGGCAGTAAAAGAAGCTATTGAGAGACGTTTCAGATGAGCAACAAACAGAAACCTTTTCATAGATTAGTCCTTACAACCATTTCATAGAATTTGCATTCCTCAGTCTTTTCAATAATGAAGTAAACAGAAATAAAGGCTTTCCTTCTCATTCATTTTCTAGTGTTTTCTCAGAAAGGAGCTGAATGAAGGTGCACAAGCTGCAATTATATGAAATTAAAAAGGGAAATGTTGTATCATGTGGATTCACCAGCCCTGAAAAATGTTTATTACAACAAAACCATAAACTAAAGCACTGCACAAAAACGTGCTTTTGCTCAATGGCTCCAATTAAACGGTTTTGTGTTCAACTCGATATGCCTGCAGCTAAGAGCTGCATCGACACTTGAGGCATTTTTGAAAAATCTCTTTGGTGTCAGTATTTTCAGTATTTTATCTCTTGAAGATGATGGCTTATCTTTTAGGAGGAAAATCAATTTGATTTGTTGAAATTGTATAATTCTGATACTCAGCATGTTTCTGCAGCTCTTTATAATTAATTTCAGCAGCGTCAGCATCATCGCTGATAACAGACGTTCAATACTCACAGTGAGGTTCATGAAACTCAAGAACTTCTTCAGCATTTCTGTCATGATGGAGAAATCCCCTTTAGGTAGATGCTCTCTCACAGTAGTCACATTTATCTGAGGACGGCAGAGAGAGAGCAGGGTGATCAACAAGCATGAGTATCTTGGAGTGTACAAAGATTCTCCAGTTACATTGTGTGCGTGTGTGTGTGTGTGTGTGTGTGTGTGTGTTATTCTCACCTGACTGCCCTGGCAGAGGCAGCCCAGCAGCAGAGCTGTGTAGGAGGCAACAATGCTGTCTTCCATATGCTTGCCTGCATGTTGCAGAGCTACAGAGAAACACAAGGGAGAGAGAGTCACATTTAAAGTTACAGACATATGTATTTACACACATCACAATTCTGCATGATAACAACTGCAGGATGAAAAGTCTAAAAGGCTAAAAAAAAAAAAAAAACCATCTCAGAGGGACTTTGTCTGCAGCTGTGGAGGAAACATTCAAAGGTCTAGCAAATATTTAAAAAAATGCAGTATACAAGCTGTTTTACTGTGAATTCATTATTTTATAACTAATAAATAATCAAAATGAGTTGCAGGGTTGGGAAGCAGGACAAACACACGAGCTGTCGACATCTGGTTGAATCTATGGCCAATTGACTTTTACTATCGGTTTAAATCCCCAAATGTAAGTGTCGTTATACTTCTGCCTCATGAGCTGCTAAGGAGTTAAATGTGAAACAAGTAATTAACCTCTTAAAATTTGCTGCCTGCACAATTTCCTACGAGCAGCTAATGGCTTAAATACAGTGTTCTGCCAATGACTAGAAGAACGGAGGATGTTTTAGTTGCAGCCATTTTCAATATCAATTACTCAGTTCTTCTTCTTTTTTTTTTTTTAAATAAAAAGGTTTAGTTTGTAAAATATCTAAAAACAGAAGCAACTCTGAATAAATCCTGCTTGAAAAATGGCAGCTTAATGATCTAAATATTTCCACAGTATATCCTGTCCATCAGTAGCTGACTCCTGGACATATACTTCATATTCCAGTGGTGTACTGCAGTTTTCATGGGGCCAAAACATGAACCCATTTTTCTTGCTCCAACACTAATTAGTTGAGAAGCAAAAAAAGGTAATTAGGTTGTCACTGCACAGTAATCACTGCTGCAACATTAAGCATATTTATTATCGGGATTATGATGACTTTAGCCAAAGCTAAAACAGCTCCTCTCCTGTGCACACACAAACAAACCTCTACCTTTATTTAGGTCCAACTCTTCATCTTCCTCCTCTTTCTTCTCCTCTTGGCTGTCGTTGTTTTCGGCTGCCACCCACTGGATCTCTCCCGACGTCTCCTGCCACTCTCCACTTTGGTCCAGCGCCGGCTTGGGTGCCTCGCTGATGAGGTCGTCGGTCTTAGCCTCGGCCAAAATGGCGGCAGCCTCCCTCTCAAGGAACAGCTAGGATTTAGAGAGGAATAAACAAATGTGGACTGAAAACACAGAGTGAAACTGGAGCAGCTGTTTGTGCAACATGAAGTGAAACAAGCCCGACAATAGAAAGTAATTTCAAAGTAAATCACCAAATTATTCTCCAAGGTTCTTTTCAGACATTCAAACAGGCAAGGACTTTGGTTGAAGTAATATCAATAATAAATGTAAAACATTAATAAAATGACATTTTTCATTTTAAAATTCAAATCCACCAACAAGCAGGCATCGATTTGCACTTGCTTTCTACTTTGTGTTGAAGCTGTCGAAAAGCTTAAAACTAGAGATTTTTTATTTATAAATATCATTGAAGAGTAAAGCGAGTTGGGAAAATGTGAAATGATGAAGTGTCTCTTAGATAAAAACTGTTTCACCTGTAAAATCTGTTCATCCATTTCAGTTCCTGCTCAAATTATTCATTCAAAAGGCATCATACGACAAAACACCAAACAAAAAACGTGACTGCTAAAATATTTAATAACAAGTTCTGGCACATTTCCTACCTTCACCAGTGCAGCCAAAGCACCACAGGGCTTAGGCTTGTCAGCGCTGTCTCCTCGAGTCTCAGCTGATTGTGCCTCTGTGTCCGATTGTGTCGGGTCAGCAGGCTGCATCAGGCTGTCTTCCAGACAGGTGTCGTCGACTTTGTACTCCATGTCCACCAGACAGTGGCGGTTTCTGGAGCTGTACTCCACGAGGTTAATTAGCAGACCCAGACCCTGGTAGACACGCAACAGATTACACAAATAAGACACACACTCAAACAGGCACAGACAGAGCAAACACTGACTTGGTGGAATACTGTGTCAACAGTCACGTTGTGGTAGTGATGTTTTGTTTTGTTGAGGAGAACCTCACCAGTACTCGCACGTCAAAGCGCTGCTCCTGGGGGATGTAACGCGGGACTCGAAGGACGCAATTGAGAGCAGTCACAATTAACTGTTCCTGCTCGCCCGTCTTCGTGCTTCCCCACTCTGACAAAAACAACAACATTATTAACCTCGGCTCGTACAAGTCAACATGATTCCCCGCTAAGTACCTGAATATTACATTTCATGGAGAACTCTACTGGGACAACTCGTCCTGAGTGATACAACTGAAGTCTAAATGACCACATTAAAAAGCATCTGATGCTGTGTACTAATGCTTCAGAAGAATGCAATAACCTGTGCTTCATTGTTATGCATTAGAAAAATTACATCACAGATGAAAGGCTGTAATGCTGAATTATCGACTCATTTAATATCGAGAAATGAGCAAAAAGCATAAGCAAAAATGATTAAGTTGCAAATGAGAATACCATTGTCGTGGGTAAGGTTGAGCAGCACTCCTATAACAGCTCTCATACAGTCCTCCACAGCCTTGCCCACGTTACTGAAGCTGCAGTGGGGCAGCGCTGCACCCGATGATGATAGAGAGCTGTTGTTTAATGCTCTGCTGTACCGCTGAATCATATCCTCACAGTACCGCAAAGCTCTGATGAAAACAAGAAACAGTTTGATGAGAGAAAGCAAGAAGTGAAATGGCAGAAATGAGGGACATTAAAAAGCAAGGACAACACAGATCAGTTTATGTGACACGGCTGCTCGACTACGTCTGCTGCTCACGTTAACAGGATCTGGAAATCTTTACTGGTAAACAGAATACTAGCAAACAGGGACTTGTTTATCCATGTGATTTTCTTTTATCCACAGTCTATGCTACAGTAATTACTTCTTAGCTTCAACAGGGTGAAAATATGATGGCTGCAATGCTGTTACAAGAAAAAAAAAAAAAAAAGTATAAAAGGTAAACTGAATAAAGTGCTGTTACAACAGCCGGTGCCTCAGTATGAATCCGTGTCCAGTCAATAATAGCTCCGAGCAGTAGCTGGTGCTCACCTGGCAGAGGAGACAATGAGTTGTGAGTCTTTGTAGGCAATCAAGTAACTCTGGTTTTCTGGGTTCTGCACTGTCACCTGTTGGCAGAAGATGAAAGAGAAATGAAATCAATAGAGGGGAAAAGTACACTGAGGGACTCCGAGGGGAGTCGAGAAACAGAAAATGAGGGGAGACACTCATGTTTGGCTCAGATGTTTGATCAATGACACTTTGAGAGAGATAGTTGATAAGAGGCATTCAGTGTATTAAACAAAGCCTTTCATGAGTTTACAATAACAGTCCGCAACCAATTCACAGCCAACTATTCAATTACTCTTGTCCTTGAGTGTATGACTTTGGCAAAGCAGAGAAGCTGTTTTAACAAGACTGTACTTACACTTTCAAGCACTCTCAGACACCGCTCAGCCCCCCATAAAGATGCTACCAGGTTCTCTTTGTCATCCTCTTGGTTCAGGTTCAGCACGCACTCTTTCACTGTGGCACCACAAAAACAAGACAAATAACTATTATACATCTTTATAGCTAAATGCAACAGTGCAACTGTGATACAGACAACACCCATCACGTGTGTTAACCCATGCTGCATGGTGACACCCCACACACCCACCTTTGTCTACAATGTGATCCAGGCCTCCCAGTAGCCGCAGCTCTTCTTTGAACCAATCCCCTGCTCTCTTAGAGGTTAGGGAGAGTAATGTCTCCATGGCGAGGTGGCCCGTCTGCAAAACAAAAGCCAAATATACATTATCCAAATTTGCACAGACTTCTGAAAACCTGAAATGAATCCCACTTTCAGTAACAAGGGTATGAGCGCTACAAACAGACAGTTAATTACAACTTAATCTACATGGAAAATATAAATGACTTTTCTATTTAAGCTGCCAGAACAGGAAATCAAAGCAGCATAAGTTTAACAAAACCAGTTCCATGCAAAGGAACAAATGTGTTTATCTGATCGTTCAATTTGTGGCTAAAAAAAAAAAAAAAGGGGGAGTGCAGTCCAACAGAATCATCTTCATGTGAATCACGGCGCCATTCTTCACATCTAATTCACTACAGTGTTGTTCAACAATCACAATCACTGAGATAAATGTACGTGCATGCAGCCATTCTTTAACAACAACAATACACTATATCTTCCAGAAACAGGTGCTTTATAAATTCTTTAACACGGCCGACGAATAGGAGATGGGGGGAAAGAGTGAGATGCATGCAAATCAGATTGGATTGACACCAGACTGGGCTTTTAGTAAAAACATTTTTAAAGAAGCTGTTTAAGCATTTATGAGCTGTTGCTCGTTAACGACTGACTAAGGAATTCACAGAGAAGCCGGTGATTGTTACATCTGAGATGCATGTAGGCACAAAGCTCATTTGTTATGATTACTTCATTGGTCATGGATGAACCCACCGTGATGTTTTCCAAGTCGAGGTGCTTGTTGTGCACGGTCTCGCACAGCTTTCTGATCTTCTCCTTGACCTTTTCTACCTCTTTGGCGGTGAGCTGATCCTGGTGGCCCGAGTAGTCCTGATCCATTTCCAGGAGCTTAATCATCAGCTCCAGACATGCCCTGTCCAGATCCATGTTAAGACGATCCCGACTCAGAATGTACATCAGGGCAGCCGTGCACAGGGCAAGGTTCTGGAAGAACACACAGGCTTTTACAAAGTGGTGTGGGTGGGATGTGATGATGAGACAAAGTGGACGAGAGGCGGGGTGGGGTGGAATACTGATATAAATTAGCTTGAAGGGCAACAATTATTTATGCCCGAACCAAGAAAAGGTTACACTTCAACGATGACTGCAATTGTACTTAAACTTCAAGGCTTTGATTTGAATATAATAATTAAAAGAAATAACTGCAGGCAAGTGGAAATTAAACACTCCCTTCATTAGCAAACACAGCAGAGGTACGAGCAAGCATCTCCCTCACTGCATTAAATGTAGATATCCTGTTTCTGTGAGCTTGTTCTGTAGCATGCAGGTCGCATGGCTGCTTAGTAAAAATATATATAGTCTACCTTTGAAACTTTTTGGATTAACACTGCAGGGAAGGATGAGTCTATAATATATAACATGAAGTGCATATTTTATGCTGATGCCCTTGCAAATTCAATACAAATATAGAGACAAACAGACTGGAGATTGGTAAAATAACAGCATGTATCTATATATATATCTACCCCTGTGGTGCCCTTAGACTCAGTGTGAGGTCTCCCTGCACTAGTTTGGATTATTCACTGGCTGTGATGCTGCAGCTAAGGCTCATGATCCGAGACTTCCCCTTAGATGGAAATGTAAAGATTCGCTTGCAAAATAAACAATGAAAGCAGTAATTATTCAAAAGAGGAAAACATTACCATCTGTCGCAACTTTTTGCCATCTGTTACAACTTGCATAACTTTGTGGGAGCTGACAGAAAAAAAAAAAAAAAAAAAAAAAGATCGGAGAAGCAGGTGACAAAAGAGAGTGTAACTGACCGGGTGTTGTGGAGCATCACTGAGCATTTTGAAGACTTGTGCCACTTTTCCTCGGGCCCGCAGGTGCATCCTGAAACTGGGCATGGCACACCGTGCTGCCAAGCTGATTATACTGCAGAAGGGAGTGGGGGTAAAGGAGGTGAAAAGATTACAGAAATGTTAGAGAGTCATCCATCAGTCTTGTGTTTGAAAGATTAATGAGACACAATGTTGCACAGCCCACTAACAAATCATCATTCGTGATTTCCATCTGCAGCATATTCAGTTTTGTATTTCAACTCGGCCTTTTTACTCTCTTCTGTCTAAAGTCCCTGCAGTTTTTATTTTTTTCCTCCTAAAGTCATAGCTGGTCTCTCCTGAGTGAATTCCATTTTCACAACAGAATGGCTCTATATGCTTTATCTTGGCATATTACTCCAACAGACGGTGGAAATAAAAGGGAGACCTGAACAAAAAAGGACAGAGAGCAGTGTGAAAGGCAGAATACCGATGCACACACTGTCCCTGGGGCTCCGGGCATTTTTGTTTTCATTAAAATAATATTCACAACAATATTTATATTCTGTGCTAACTTTATGATACTATTTGTTTTGTGAATAAATTAACTCTCAAGTGCTTGCAGCATTCATTTAACTATAGGAGCTACTTGGTACTCTGGGTGTTTCATGTGGTAGTAGAAGAAAAAACCCTACGCCAGCACAGATTGAGAACATCTAGTTGCCTCTTTGTAGATTCCATAAAGGAGGAGGTACTGAGTGTTCGATTACACTTACCTAAGGCATCTTGTGTTGAGCGGCTGACTGCTCTTCAGTCCTGTCTCCAGGTACTCAAAGTCATCGGTGAACTCCTGATTCTCTCCAAACTCCACCACATCATTGAAGTGCTTCACATGCTGCACCACTGTGTACAGCTGGTAGAAGGGGAGCAGGGTTAATTACAGCTAAATGGGAAGCAGTGCATCTGTCCAGAGACACAATCGGATTGCACAAACACACATGCGCAAACAGCAAGAGAATTGCTCTCACTGGTGAATTCCTCTATTGGATCCATTACCAGCAATAGCTGACTGCGCTAATACCTCAAATCAATAAGAGCTCAGCATGTGAACTTGGGGCCTGATCAGCAGTTGACTCTGTATGTTTACCAGTTTCAACAGTCATGTTGTGACTGTGCTCAGCATGGCACAGGAGGGAGGACCTGGGTTTAAGACCGCATCAGTGTGTGGTGACAGCTTACTGTAGCTAAAACCATTTTACCTCAGGGGATCTGAAGCTAACAGCCTGATCTGGGGCCAGAAGGCCCATCTGTAAATGACATGAGCTGCAGGGGAGTTTAAATGAACAGCAGCAGTCCTCATTGCTACCTCCAACCCACAATGGGGTTCAAATAAACAAGAGAGAGTTTGAAATGCATCAAATGATCATTTTACTGTCTGATCTGCATCAAAAAGGTAAAAGCAGCTTGGCTGAGCATGAAAAAGAGAGATTAATTCATAACAGCATGCAAACAAATGTAACAACAAAAAGCATCACTAATAAGCATTCAGCTTATAGTTTCTCCTCATCTGCTCTTACTCAAAAGAAAACCATCTCAGCGTGCTCTGGACTCACCTCCTTGTGCTCCTTCCTGCATTTGAGGGCTGTGACAATATCCTGGTTGGGTCGCGTGGGGATGGTCTCCGACTTAATGACTTTGGGTGGCGGTGGAGGGGCTTTGAACAAGCCATCATCTTTATGGGAGTTGCTGTCCTTGCTGCTGCTCGATAAAATGGCCTAAGGAAGAAAAGAAGCGGAGAAACGGGGCTCATACCAAAGCAACAAAATCTGTTTAATGACATGTCCACAAGATTTACCACAGCTGAACAGTCTGTTAAGCACACACGTCTTTAATAAGTGTTGTTAACAGATGTCAGATGAGGTAGTGCAAAGTTAACAACAACTTTTAAATCCCAGTTGCCAGACTCTGATTAGCTTGTCTTTGAATAAACACTATTTTCATGGGGGAATTCAACACGGAATATACAAGCAAACCCAGGTTCACTTGTCTGGAAAAATTATTCCAAGTGAACAGCAAGAGACTAATTAGAGCAATTAATACTTGACTGCTAAGAGACCAGTAAACAATATCCTAAATTGTGGACAGTAGGGAATGGGGAATTCTGTAAACAAATGGTACTAGTTATTAGTTTCTTAATTTACATAATGCTGTGTAATAGTGTTTACCGTCTGTGTGCGCAGAATGAAACCATACACTCCAACTGAGAACTTTAAATGGAATAAAGTCACAGTTTTCTCACACTGATGGATATGTTGGTCCCACACCCTGACAAGGTGGCTTAAGATTAATGCACTAAAAAAAAAAAAAAAACAACAAAAAAAAAAAAAAAAAAACCCACATGAAACCAAA
>OOFC01013160.1:12986-30717 GCA_900323345.1 Pseudochromis fuscus | reverse complement strand
TACCCAAGTTTTTTTTATAAACAAAATATAACAGCTTCTCATCGACCTGGACTGATGGAAAAAAACAACAAAAGAAAAAAAAAAAAAAAAAAAAACAACAACAAAAAAAAAAAACCCCACATGAAACCAAATACACGATATCTTACCGGAGCAGTCTGAGATCGAGAAAGTGGAGGCACGGGCATCTCTTCAGGCTCAGGTTGGTTCCAGTGGCGAGCATTGTACACAGCTTTAGCAGGGGACTGGAACACAGCGAAAAATTGAAGATTTAGGTTCGTTAGCTGAACAGAGGCACAACACGACACCTCATACATACTGATGGATAACCACCCTCATGGAAAGGCTTAAAAAGGATAAAACTCCATCTAAATCTGAAAAGACATTCCAGCACACTGCATGTGTTGCTATTACTGCTGTGAATTAGTGCAACTGAACCCATAAATATTGCATACTGCAATCATGTTGATAGACTAAGACAACAGCAGCCTCAGTGTGGAGAACAGTCCCCAAGCAGCAAAAAACATTTCCTGAAAATGACACATCGTGTGACACAATTATATTCAACAAAGACACTATACAGAGTTTTGTCGATGATGTAGAAACAATAAACACAACAAATTAAGACGACGGAGCACAAATAACCCAAAGCCACTGCAAAACATGATCCGGGTAAGCAGGGCAAACAAGGGTATAACACAAAACACCACAAATCAAAGTTGATGTTATTAGATAACTATGGGCCTGACCAAGAGGTAAAATTCAAACCCACTATGGCTGCACGCGACACAACACATATTTAAAGGATTCATGTGAGACTGCAATAGCAAGGTAATCTTTCTGTATCACCGCTCAGCACCTCACAGTTGTCTGCTGTAGGTCTAAAATACATTACTGCTGAATAACAGAACTGTATTATTTAAAATGACAACCAAATAAATTTGGTTTGTAAGTTCAGCTTCTTTCCCACCCACTTACTCCATTTTTTCTCAGTCGCATTATCTCAGTCTATTATTAGACAGGCTAGTTATTCTGTTAAGTAAATGTTATTTAAGCATCAATAAGCCAAGCAGTGCCAGACGTGGGTTAAACAACGGTCAAGAGAAAGGTCATGAAATAATATGATCCAAGCTGACCCAGATCTCAATATATCAAGATATTTGTCTACTCAGTGTTTATAGTTAATGGAAAAACACAAAGTCTAACAGGCAATTACTCCAACATATGGCATAGCAAAAAACAACCATGTGTTTTGAGTGAAAGCAGTTTATCCATGGTCAGATACCTTTTTAGGTCCGCTGAAAATCTTTTTGAGTCCACCCCCAATGTCCTTGGATTTGTCACTTGACTTCCCTGAGCGTCCTTTCTGCCCGTCAGTGCCACCAGGACTGGAGTCATCAGAGAAGTCAAAAGCATCTGTTGGAGAAACGAGATTGTTGATGGTAAGAAACAAACATCAGTATCTAAATGGAGTAAATATTAACCACAACGCGTCAAAACAGTATCACTAAATAAATACATTATGATACAAATGTAGTAAATTTAGATCATAACAAAATTCCAGTTCCATTAAAGGCTGCTCACCAGTATTGCTGCTGGCCTGACTGTCCTGAGAGTCACTGGTATGTGGACTGTCCACACTGGAGCTCAGAGCAGCCAAGGCAGCAGCTGCCTTCTTGGCCTTCTTCTCTTTGGCCTGGGAGCTCTCATCATCGCTGTCACTCTCGCTCAGATCGTCAAAGCCAAAGTACTTGATCTTGTAGCTACTCTTGCCTGCTGTGCTACCTTCAGAACCCTCCTCACCCTCCTGGTCCTCTTTGTCCTCAAAGCCAAAGAACTCTAGCTTGGTCTCAGTCTTGGTCTTCTTGGTCTTTGTCTGGGTGGGTCGGAACCTACAAAACAGGGAGAGATTATATTGTTTCTTCTCCTGTTTGTGTTGTTGTGCTTTACTGGGATAATGGGGAAGATATTGAAAGTAGAGCAGAATAAGCAGTACAAAAAAAAACACTCCTTTAGGCTAAACAAATCAGAACAGCATTCAGAAGTGGGCTCCCAAAATTGAATCCAGCTCAATGAATAGAAAACCTCTTTTGAGGCACACAACAAAGACAGCACAATGTTTCTGTTTGGAAACCACTAAAATGCTGCACATTATGGACTTATAATGGACTACAAACAATACATACACTGATGACGGTGTCTCCCAACAGATGACCCAGACAGCTTAAACTCAGAGGGGGTGATGTAATACCACATGCAACAGTACTGACACAGACATGGAGCATGTGTGCTACATTCTGAGGTGTTTTAGGTCAGTTATGAAAAAAAAAAGTCAAACATTTTAAATTTTTTAATTATGTCACAATGAACACCTTGCAGACTGCGATGCCACATGTATTAGTGCAACTTTAATGGTAGTTGCATTTCATTCAGAGTTTAAACAAATTGTATTTCATAAGATTCCACCCTAGTGATGGATCAATTGAAATTAAAACTAGGGCGTCCACTGTCATATTGTTATATAAAGTGTGTGTGTGTGTCTGTCTCTCCACACAAGGAAGTACAATAGTGCAATTAATTATTGTAAACCACATACCAAAAAGTCTGACTTGTTATAATGTGTATGGATAGTTATAAATGATAATCCATGAAACCATTGCAATAATTAAGATGGATAAAAGTGAGTACCATCTTTTATTAAAGGATTGTGAATACACTCTTTTTGTTGCCCTCCCTTTAATGAAGCCATTAGATCACTCAGAATTATTATGAAAGAATAAAGATCACTAAAAAAAAGATGACTTACCTGGTAGGTTTAGGTGGTGGTGCATCAGTCTTCTTCTTCATCTGGCCTGCCTCTCCAATATCAGCAGGGGCAGCTGGGGTGACCAGTTCATCAATGCTTCGCTCTATTGAGTCCTGGATGGTGACATTGCACACTGACAGACAGGATGGGTGCAGAACCGTGTAGTCCCGTACCCTCCCACCACCCCTGCCTGCAGGTTTGGCTGCAGTTTTAGCACTGGCAGCAGTACTACTTGCACTAGCAGAAAGGACACTGTTGGGTTTATCTTGGGCACTCGCTGTGTCAGTTTTGTTTTCAGCAGGTTCAGATGACATTTTGTTAGGTCGGCCGGGTCGCTGGTATTTCTTGCAGTTTGAGGCCCTTAGGGTAAATGGGGAAGGGGGAATGTTGTCCACTGGTTCTGGGGGAGGCTCTGTGGGAGGCTCCAGTTCAGCACTTTTTATCTCCTCTGATAGCAGTTCATCATAAGAGGAAGGGGTTTGGAAGTCTCTGCTACCACCTGGTGCATCGGTAGAAAGCTTGAGGGAGGTGTCTATGTTAGGAGAGGATGAGATGGGCCTCTGGGACACTGAGAAGTTCTGATCATGGGAGGGGGCCTTGTTGGAAAAAGAGGTCACAAATGCAGGTTTTTGGTTGCTATCTGTTGTACTTTTGTACCAGGTCTGGTTATTTTTAACAGCCTTCTGCTCGGTTGTTTGCTTGCCTGCAAATGAAGAAGAGAATTAGATATAATTAGATAAAAGCTTAAACTGAAACTAAACAGCTAGTGCATACTACACAGAAATAAATCATTATGCATACAGTAAATGTTGTGACATGGTACAACTACTGCAGTAGTTTGAGACAAAAATATTGGTTTATGTATTGATTACTTACTTGTGAATGTGACTGTTGAACTTGCAGAGCCCTGCGCAGAAGTCACAACTGTGGCTGTCACACTGCCTTGCACTGCAGTCGTCTTTGTCACATTCCCTTCATTGATTTTTGTTTGGGACACACTGTGAGAGGTTACAGTCTTGGACTCATCATCGCTGTCAAACCCAAATGGGTCTTCTTCACTGTCACTATCCTCGAGCCTGGGCCTTTTGGAGACCTCAGACACGTCAGGTTTTAATAGGGGCCTTTTGGCTCCTAATTGTGCCTTGTAGGTGGTCTCCCCCCATTTGGTGGTCAGAGTGGGCTTTTTATTGGAGAAGACTTCTTCAAATTTCGAATTAGCCTCCCCTCCCTTGCGGTTGTACGTTTTACCGAATCTGGACGTCATGTCGGCTGCTGTATGTTACATATTCCCTGTGAACAGAGGCAGAGACCTTTCAACATTTAACAAACCATTCATGCATCAAATGAAGTGTTCAATCCTCAGGGAAAGTTCAGCAAACGTACGCCCAACAGAAACGTTTGACTGAATGTTCATCATAAAGAAATTCTAAATGACGTTTCAGAAAATCCAAAAGAGTATATTCTTCAACAATCACTTTCATAGGGTTAGGTCATTCATTATGACGAAGTTATGTGTCAACTGTTGGTTGAATGCACATAAAGTTAGCACGGCTAGCTCGCTAGCAGAAGCAGCACAGCTTTCAAAAACATTATCGGTCGTGTATAATCAGCACGGCTGAAAAAGTGACCTATATAAACTGTACTGACACTTGCAATCATTTACATCACCTCACGTCATATATTGATAGGATTGGTAACTTAACTACGTCTCTAAACTCTAGCTTGGCCTGCTCCGGCTTGTAAAGTTAACTACTGTAAAGTTAGCCGTTAGCTTGATCGCTGCTAACTATGCTAATGCAAGTCTGTTTACATTTCTCATCTGACTGCATCAAATGTGGGAATTCTTGGATTTTTAACATGACTAAGTAATTTGACACAAATCTATATATTAAGGTTTAAAATGTATCGAGAGTACACAGAAATAGCAGCACTCTGTATTACCTTTCAACTCCAGCGACTAGCTAACCGTCCGCTTGTTTTTTAGCCGGCTAGGCCTGAGCTCCCACTCGCGCACAAATCAAGCGGGTAAAGTCCGTTCAACGCAGCAGAAACAACACTAGAAACACATCTCTTAACGCGAATTTATCCCCAGATTAACGCTTGTTATCAAAGAAATGCGCTCTAAACGCACCAGCAGCTGTAACTGTCTAAATAGAGTGCATAATCCGGACTTTTTGCATTTTGTAGTGCTACTGACGGCCATTAAAATATCCCCTCCCTCCTCGATGCCTGGCAAGACCCCCATGTAGTGCTCTGCTGGAAAGGGAACGACCAATCAGCAGCGAGGATGCTTTCCTGTGCTTTGAGACGATGTCAGCAAGCGTTGTCCTGATTGGTTTTCAGCTGGAACCATAATAAACGATAGGGGGCGCTGGAGGACTGCATTAGTTGGTTTAAACTTGAAGACGTGCCAAAGAGCAACTGTAATGGTGGATTCACTGTATGTGCATTTCTGTGTTTTAATGACTTTAATAACGAACATACGTTCAGATGAAACACCAACGTCAAACAAAAAAAATGCATCTACATGCTGCATGTTGCATACATTTTGCAATTTCATTATGATATAATACATATCCGTCATGTTAAAACGTTTTTACAATGCTGACAATACCATAATCTTTTTGAAAACTGATTTCAAATTATTTTTTACACGTCTAATTAAAATAGATTACCTATGTTTATAGGGTTGGTTTGTTCAAATTACAAAAGAAGCTGCCCCCCCCACACACACACACACACACACACGCGCACACACACACATATTAGGGGGAGCAAATGCAAGTTTATTTAAAATGCGTTTTCCTCCACAACTTCCAACTTGCCACTACTGAAATGGGGCCTCTGATGCTAATGTCTGAAAATAAGAGAAAACTGAAGCATACTATTTAAACCCAAAGGAGAAATTACTTGGAAATAATGATTTCATAGTGGGATGAACAGTATTCCTTATTGTAGGGTATTACTCAGTTTTTTCTTTAAATATCAAATACAATATAAAAATATAAGAATTATAACAATATAAACATAAGCCATATTTACACTGTACTACTTAATCTGTCTTCTTAATAAAATATAATATCTTCTAGAATCAATACAAATGTAATACTTTCCAGCCAGATTCAATTGGACTGAATGTTCAAACAGCTTCAGTATAGTGCAAACAGAAAGCATATAGATCACCAGCACTGGTACTAGTCTGGGGCGCAGATGGTGTCAGATCAATGAATAGTGTGCTCTAAACAGCCTGGGTCTACAGGGCAAAGTGGTCCCAACTGCCTCAACGCTGAAATGACCATTACTCAGACTGAACAGACATCACAACATCTACTTCAAAGCATGGAAGTCCTTTGTGGGAGCGTCTGGCCTCGGCTCAGAAACAGAGCAATACTAATTTCCCATGGGAGCTTTTTGAAATGTTTTTTGGCATTTTTAAGTGTTTTTTTCTCCATGTTGCCGAAGAAAAATGAATTACCCTCCTATTTAATCGGACAGTTAATCATGTCATGAGGTCACAGCTGTCACTCAGAGCTGCACTGCCATGATATCAACAGGAAAATGGTAACATATTTGAACATATTTCTTTGTATTTTAGATGAGTCGTAGATTTCAATTACCCATATTACCAAATATTTTCTCAGTCACTCAGTCTCTATCATCATTATGCAATGTTTGGATAAAGATAACATCAAATTCAACCTGCTGAACATAAAGATTTCTGGAATTTGTAAGCACTTGCACCAGGAGAGAGAGACAGTCATTCCACATCAAGACCCAGAGGTGATGAGGTAATATGGCCATGCCCTGTATGACTGATGGTTTGGAGCTCAGGTCTTGGCAGTCTGGCAGTCATGACTTCATCAGCAGGCAAACTTTACAGCTGAGTCCAGTGCTCCATATGTATGCTTTAATCTCTCTGAATGTTTTTCAGTCTTGGAATATATGACTCAGAAATGTGTAGCATTGCCAGATGAAATAAAAACATAGGATTTCAACTTTGTGCATAACATCTGTCCAAAAATATTTGCAACATAGTTGGATACATGAATTCAGTTTAGCGACTGCAACACTGAGGCAAAACCATGAGATGGCAGCAACACTTACTTTCACACTTCTGTCTTAGTATTTTTATTTATTTATTTTTTAGTAAAACCCTCATGTCTGGCCTTTGATCACAAACATATATATATGAACAAGGGGTCCAGTGTGTAACAATATTTAACCAAAACATCTAGTAGATCCCTAAAATTATGTGTCATGCTACATGCATGCCTGTGGGCCAGGAAAGCACTTTTCTGTAATATAGCTTCCATGTGGTGCATGTGAATGGAAAACAAGGGGGGAGGATAAGCATCTACTGTTCTTTAAAGACATGGTTTAAAATTCAGATGTAAAAGCCAGTGACTGAAAGACAAACATCTACTCCTTTCAACATACTTATGAAGCTGTTGAAGTTTGATTTCATCTTGCTACACACACTGGAGCATAACAGACCTTACATCTGAATTACGGTGGGTTGCAATTTAGAAAGAGAAAAGCCTTTGCACAGTTTCACCACTGCAGATTTCACCTTTACTGAAAGACGTTTTGGTCACCTTCTTGTATATCTTGGAGATGTTCTCGTAGTTTGTGGTGGGTTCTGTGATTCTCGTGAGGTCTACTTCATCATCTTCATCCAAAATTTATGTGGTAAACAAAAATCTCCACCAAAACATTAAGTGTATTCATGCAAGCCCCACATCTGTGGCCACTGCATCATGGGTCGGATCTCAGGCTTGGCTCGCACTCCTGTCTCTGAGGTCAGCCTGCAGAACCCCTGGCCCAACAATCACAGCAGACCACTATCAAGCCCATATGAAGGCAATAAAATTAAATTTAAACCAGATCCCAATTGGCTTAATGTCCCCTTTTTCTGTGTGTGCACAAGCAAAGGTTAAATGAACTCTGCACACACACAAAGAAAATATTTTAATATCAGCCTGCGTGCAGTTCTCAAAGTGAATGTGTGTGTGTGTCTGTTTATGTGAGTATAAAATTGAGTGAAAAGAGATGGAAAGAAAATGAGAGAGCCAACATGCTGAGTGTCAAAACAAATGAAGATAAACCCTTTATTTTCTTCTCAGTATACATCATATAACAACAAACAAAAACATTCTACAGTACTTTAAAAAAGGAGCTTAGAAAACAACAATTATACAAATCAGATTTACTCAGTGAGTCTCTAAATTACTTTAAATTGCAGTGGAAGGCCTGACTGAGCAAAAGTCCATATTAAAAAAAGACAACGAACGAGAAAGCACTATGCGAAAACTCAACTTTTTATGAGTGTGACCAAACAGTAGTAGCATTAATCAAAGCATTAAAGACTAAAAGTGAGAACACACATAGAAAAGAAAGTACAGCACTGCTTTTGGAGCATCTGTACAGTCGTTCCTTTCAAGGCAAAACCAGAATTTTCCTGGATGTGTGGTGCCACTGGCCTCTGGCCACAGGGAGAGAGGGTGTGTCAGTAGAAGCCCCCTCTTGCATAAGGTCCACTGGTGATAAGTAAAACCTAGCTCCAGCTCCTGTGGTGTGATTTATGGAGGGTCAAGGGTCAATCTCCATGGGAACAACAGTGAGGATGGCATCCTCATTGCCACGGCGCACCACTACTCTTAAGGTGTCATCTCTCTTGATGGCGGCACTGACATCAGTAGCTGTTGAGATCCTCTGGCCGTTGATTGAGATGATGACATCGTGCTCTTTGAGTCCAGCACTGGAGGACAGAAGAAGAAGAGACGACTGATTAAGGGCTCCATAAATGGAGTGTACATGTGTGAAAATCAGCAATAAATACATATTTTTTCCTGGTCTTGTTATGTTCATAGTGATATGATACTGTAACACAGTTTTAACCTCTAAGGATGCGTGAGGAGGTCCTCTAGTGAGGAGGACATCCTGTTGACCCGAGGGTTTAAGAAGTCCAGCTGCTGCATATCACCTCCCATCACTCTCTACTATCATTTCCTGTGTTCTACACTTAAAGTGTAGTGATATTCATCTTTTTTTTTAAATCAAAAAACATCCCTGGACTGAGGCCAAAGCCATCAATGAACCAGTGAAGTGCTATTTTTGTATTTAATCCAGATATATCCAGTTCCTCTGTTGGTATTTTTCATTGTGGTCAGAAAAACAAGTTAAAAACACACCAATGACTAATATGACAGCTCAGACCCAGTTTATTTTCAGTTAGTTTCACATCATGTCACCAATAAGTGCACTACTTCCTCGTGTTTGTGTTACGTTGTTGGAAAAGTACTTTATAAAAATGTAATCTTCAGCAGAAAATAATGGACCTGCAGCTGAGAGCCTCAGACTCTGTCTCTTAAGTGTTTTCCACAAGTCATTCTCATGTCATTAGTTAAAGTAAATTCTTCTTATCAGTGATCTGGTGATCCATCTGCAAAAAAGTAGACATTAGGCTTCAATAAAGGAATATTTAGGGGCAAAGTTAGCTTGATTGACAGGTCTGGTCTCCAATGAGAGTCAAGTCTCATTCACATTGGACAGAGACCTTCAAGGGTTCAAGGGTTAGCTTCCTCACTTCACCTGTCATATCCAAACATGGTCACGTTTGGCTCCGAACAACCAACATGACGACATTCAAGTGCTGATCTCTTGGTTTCAAAATGACCACAAACCAGTGAGTAACGCGCTTGTTTTGTCCATTTCTCTCCACAGTTTCTAGAAATTACTGAGAGACAGTTTAACAGATGATCTTTTAATTAAATGATAAAATGTCTTGGTTTTATTCCAGTTTCTTCCTCTTCTTACATAAAGTGTTATTATCATTTCCTCCTCAGGTTTGAGAAGAAAGAATAAAAACAGCAGGTTAATTACATTCATGTGTAACATTCCAGTGTTTTAAATAAAGATATTTAACTTCAGTCAGGTTTGTTTACAGGTTTGTGAGCACAATCTAAACCAGCATAACATCTGTTGGAAGAATTTTAATGACGGAGCGATAATGATCCAATGATAGCACCGCTCAGCAAATAAAAACATGTTGGCACCCATAATGAAAAAAATAAACCAGTAAACCCCAAATCACGCACAGACCGAGGCGGCAACCAGCAGTGATCTCAAAAGCTGACTCTTAGGACAGCTGCCTAATCACAGCCACATGTAAACACAGACCACCACACCGTCGTCACTTGCAGCAGCATCCAGTAACACAGTCTTCCCCTCATTACACTCAGCTGCTCCAACACCTCCAGCAACAGCAAATGGAAATTTTCTACAGCGGGGCCAAGACTTCTCGAGGCCATAACATGGAGGGAGATCAAAAGCACAAAAGTGCAGCCTTGCAAATAACACAAAATATAAAAAAAGGGAAGCCACAGAAATGTTATTATTTAAGAAGCTGGGTGATTTAAGCAAAGCGTAAACTCTGATGAGGCCTTGTAGGAGAGACCGTTCTGTTGGGTGGTTGTTGAGCAGGCGCAGGAAAACCACAGTGCAGCTAGTAACCTCCCTGCATGAGGTTTGAAGGAAATAGCTGACCTCAGCGTCTCCTGCACCCCACTCTGTTGGAGTTGTGGTGGCTGATTGGAGTGGGCTACGATTGTGGGAGGAGGAGGAGGAGGAGGGGGGATATTTTAGAGGGCCAGGCACTCCAGGCACGCTGAAGCGTGAGCCATGAATTTACATCCTAGTAGGACAGTTATGTAGGAGACTGTGTGTGTGTGTGTGTGCACTTGACAGCTAAGACAAGAGAATAAAACAAAGAAAAGGAAATGAAATATACTGTGTACTTCCATTGCAAGAGGGGAGCAGGGCCCGTGTGGAGGGTGACGAGAGTCCTGTGTGAATTAAGTGCACATGTGTAGCTTTAACTGCCAAAGACAATATCCCAGAGCTCTGAAACAGTCAGAGATGACTTCCATTTGCACTAAAGACCATAAAGTTACAATCAAGTTAGTTTGAACTGAGCTAATGCTTTTCGGAGCCATATGGCTGTAATATCTTCCTTACGTTGCAGCTGGTGTCTTCGCGATGACCTCCATAACATAAGCTCCCGAGGTGATGTCAGGGAAGTCACGGTGTCGGGTCTTCAGCTCCTTGGCTAGCCTGATGGTAGAAAATGGAAAAGATTGCCATTTTTTTATCCATCTAAAGACAAATAAGCTAAAAATTTACTGTGTCTGTCGTGTGAGAATATTGAAATGTTTTAGACCGAATGCACAGACTGTACATAAAGGTGTGTGACTTACGTTGGAGTGAGAGTCATCATTCTTACGCCAATATACTTCTTCTTAGCATCTGCTCTCCCTAGAGATAGAAAACAACACAGTACAATCACTCATCACCTCACCTCCTGGTTTGTTTTCAGCATCTGAGATGCAGAAAAATGACTTCACATCACTCTCTCTCATTAATCTTGCACTTCACACCCAAACAGTGTGCACATGTGCACATCCATGCGCTCCAGCTTTAATTTATTTCATCATTTTTAGGGGGAGTTTTGTGTTTCGGTTTATTCATCACATAAACAAATCACTTTAAGGAGTTGGCAGCTACATATATTGTTCCAAAACACTATGCAAGGTTAAGAGTGAAAAGCTGTAAAATAATAATAATAATAAAACAACCTCATATAAATTTACTAGCATTTCTTTCGTCATAGTTTATTCGCAATGTCAAATTCCTCTTAGGTAATGCTGGGCACAGGTTCAGAAAGTTGGAAATATATCTCCAGGGAGCTCACAGAGATGAAATAATAACAGCTACAGACATGTTGTGCTGAATTATAAGCTCCTCTACAGTCAAAGGGGAACTTGGCCCAACTCTTTTGCCCTCTCCACTTTGTCCTGATGATTAAATCGAAGCAATAAAATAAAAACATTATAAGTTGTGTCAGTGAGGGCTCGCACCTCTGGACTGCCTGTCGTATGACTCAGCCAGGAACTCTCGAATCTTGTCAGAGGGAATGGCGAAGGAGATGCCAGCTGTCACTTTTAACGTGTTGATCCCGATCACTTCTCCATCCTATAAACAGCACACTTAGCTTAGCTGGTAACAAACTAAAGTATCACAGAAATATAACCATGTTATGACAACAACAAAAAAATGGGTTTGTCAGCCATGAAAATAAAATAGAGCTTACCAGATTTACCAGAGGACCTCCGGAGTTGCCGTACTGTGAATCAAAAGAATACATCACTTATTATTCAGACTAATGAGAAAACCAAAATCTGTGCATCTTCATTCAGTTACATTGATGATGGCGTCTGTCTGAATGTAGTCCATGTCGGAGTTGCGAAGGCCAAGCTCTCTGCCGCCTCGCTGGGTGGTGCTGACGATTCCTGTGGTGACTGTATTCTGGAGGGAGAATGGGCTGCCGATCGCCACCACAAACTCCCCTGGTCTCAGGTCTGATGAACGGCCCAGCAACAGCACAGGAAGCTTGGTCTGGAAGTGGGAAACACAGGGGGACAACATGGTCATTTTACTAGACTTATTGCATGTAAAGAATCTGCAAATTTTAGCCCATGACTTTTAAAACACAGTCTTTTGCCTCAGTAAGCTACACAACTAATAACGTTCCCATTGGCCCCACTTGTATTTTGTATTTTATGTTAATTCAACACATGTTTGAGATAAAATCATAATTTGTTGTGAATATTTTGTGATACTGTTAACCTGTTTCATAGTAAATTCATATAGTAATAATGTGCGGTCATAAAAAGACTAATGTATTTTGACTTTTAGACTTTGGCAAGTAGAGCGCTAAAAGAAAATCACAAGTTCATTGTTGCTTCCACTACAATCACTCTGCTGAGCTTTAAAGACTTCTCGTGATCATGTGTTTTACGAGTGGACAGTAGGAAAATAATCACAGCTAAACCACAAGTCTTCTAAACACAACCCACTCAGTGCTGCATGGCGGCTCTCCCACACAAAAACAATTACTCCTGTACCGCCGCAGGGAGAAGTGACATTTATGCCAAACAACTCAACGCAAAATACTAATAATCTACATCAAAAGGTTTTAGTTGGACTGAAAGTGCAGCCCAGCTGACAAATCATCCCTAATGGTGTGCAAACAGACCACAGATGCTGGAAAAGCGACTGATATACGGTAAATAATGACTTTAGTTTGGCTGGACCTGTTACACTGGGCAGTAGAAACAAGGCTACGCAGACAGACACACAAAGGATGTATTTATCCATCTGCAGTGACAGTTCTCATGTCTGAATAAAATCATCTCTGCTGGGCCGCCCACAGTCAGAGCTCATGAACCGGCACATCACGTCGAGTCTGTGCACCCGACGACCTGACGGCAGACGAGCGCTATCTTAGAAAAAAAATAAAAAATCCTGCCCCCAGTGTTCCTACTGTGTATTCAGTTTGTTTACTCAGGGTTATAAATAGGAGCCCGAGGAGGCTGCAAGGTAATGCAGACAGCAACGGCTCAGACAAAAGGATCTATGTGAAGTATGCATCTCAACATGAACGAGCAATTCAAAAGATTATCCTATTCTCAGCTATAAATCTCAGCTCCTCCTGCCTATACATGCCAGCGCTTTATGTTCATGGGTACCTGCACATGTAGACAAAATGAACTGATGGCAGACACCTGATTCACAAATGAAATGAGAAAATTGGATTCTGGGGGAAACATCCAGGACAACCAGTGTGTTAAACCTCGCCACACATGATTTTGACCCTGGAGGTGAAGTTATTATTAGAAGATGACAAAGATAGTGAGAGCCAGTAACTAACCTTTCAACCGTACACTCTCACGCAGGCACAGAAACACAACTGCCGCACATGTCTGAACCGTGTTCCTGGTTCCTGTGGGCTTTCAGTCAACATTAAGCGGATGTTAGAAAGAAAATACAGCTTACACACACAGGCAAACATAAACTAGGAAACATGCACTCGGCAAACACACACAAACAGACACCTGACACAGGGGTAGCAGCCTGTATAATCACCCCCTGCTCCCCTTCTCCCGTCACACTCCATGTGCGATGAGAGTATAACCAGATGGAGAGAGGAAGCAACAGAAACACACACAGCAGCTGAGAGAGGACGTCAGGTGGAAGCAGGTCTCTGCCAAGACATTCAGGACCCAGCCACAGCCCGTCACCATGATTATGATAACAGTTAGTGATACTGGTGGTGTCATGGCGACTGTTGCTATCAGGTGAAAACCTTGTATCTTCAAATGCAG
Organism: Pseudochromis fuscus; assembly: GCA_900323345.1. Taxonomy (NCBI): domain Eukaryota; kingdom Metazoa; phylum Chordata; class Actinopteri; family Pseudochromidae; genus Pseudochromis; species Pseudochromis fuscus. Next base: position 16,692 of record OOFC01013160.1, on the reverse strand, counting down.
ATCAAAGCCATTAGACTCTACACATGAATGAAGTGTAATGTGGGGATATTGGCAATAAATGTGAGGGTTGATATAATAAAGTGCTTATTAATATATACATGAAGTACGTGGGCCAAATTTCCAAGCTTCCTGAGGTCTCTACCTAACTTGACCCGCTGTTACACACACCCACACAAAGTCACACTGCATTCAGAAAAACCATGTACGTACAGAGGAGCCGGACGATCAGCAAACAGCGCCTAGGTGAGGAGGGCAGAACAAACACAGGACACGCAGACTCCTCAACATTTTTCAAAGACCCCTCGCTTACATATCACTTACTAATTGTTACTCGTCAGCAATCTGGAATGAGTCGCGGAAAATCATCTCGCCATGTGAGTCCGCCTCTCCTGACCACCCAAGTGACTCACCCTGCTATTTCAGTTGAAGGCTACGACGCGCTGCTGCTTCACCCAAACTTATAGTAAGGAGAGCAAGGTGAACGAGGGGAACAACAAACACCACAAACCACAGGAAAGGAGTCTGGGAATGTGAGAGTCAAAGTTAGATTTGTTTGATATTACGCACGCAGTCCGCAAAGCATCAGTTTAAAAATATTTTAAAAATAAACCCTATCCGCAGATCTCATGTGGCCAATGAGGATAGCATCTTCTTTCAGAAAATGAAACGTTCTCATTTAGTTGGAGACGTCTACGTTGCCTCACGCTGATGATGCCGTAGATTACTCTCTTTTATGTCACAAAGTAGGGGCCATGTTTTTCACATTCTTGAGTGTTTAGATAAGCAAAAGAAGTGGGACATCAGATTGAAAGATGGAGGACTAAACAGCTTTGTTTGCCCTGACCAAAGAAAGTGCTCGTAAGGGGCACATGACGGGAGAAGCCTGTTTTCCATCCTTGATCGTGCACACAGACAGATTTTATAATGCCACAGCAAAGTGACAAAAAGACAGATAAGCTGGCAGACAAGCAAACAGATTGCCTGGAAACTGGTGCAGAGCTGCTGTAGAGATTTATCATTGTTTAATGTTACAGCCCTGGTCGTTTGGAGCCTCATTTAAAAGCCATTACACTAACTACCGTTTTATGACTAGGCCAGGTGCAAACTTTCACTCTAGTAAAGCCGGGATGGACTGTAGCTTAATAGTTTCTGAGGCAGATGTGGACGCACAGAAAGAGGGAGGAGGTCGCCTGGACATGAACCCTCACAAACTGAAGTCTGTAAATGAAAACCCACACACCTGGCAGCGCTTAGATGTACAGCCAGACACTGATGCTTGTGGTCGGGTCAGCGCATGACCCAACTGCAGTCACATAAGCTCTCCTGTGTCTTTCATGCATGTGACTTCAAAGCATATTTTATACAGTTCTACTTTACAAAATTCATAAGTACACTAAAGGTATAGGGCTTACTGCTCAGGTTTGAACTTGTGCCCTCGAGGTTGTGCTCATGCACATGAAAAATGGGGCAGGATTCAGCATGTAGTACATAACATCAGGTTAGAGGATCAGAAGATCTGATTGAAAGGTAGGAAGAGAGGACAGAGTCTGCAGGGTTCGTACCTATAGGACATGTAAGGGATTCATGTATGACTGAATGTTTGGTAGCACAAAACCAATTTATAGTTAGATGCATGTTTAAGAAAATATCACCTAAGTGAGTCTTAATCAAAGTCACAGTCAACATAAAGTACGTCTTTGCTCCACTGAGCAGTCTCTCTGAGCTGTGTAGGTAAATTAACATGTTCAAATCACACTGTGTAAAACCATATCCTCGCTGACACCAGTACGGAAACCACTATGGCTTCCATATGTTGTTGAGAAGGTTTTTGGTCTGTATAAGAGCAAACATGTGTCTGAGAGTTTCATGTGTACGTTTCCACTCGGCGTAGTTTTGCATGTAAGCTCGAGAGGACTTACAGGCGTCTCTGTTCTGGAGAGACACCGCAAAACTTTGAACTCCACAAATCACAATGATGAGAGGAGATGAGGTCTCACGTGTTCATTTGCTTCAAGGAGACTTTTACATCACATGTGTTTATTTGTCTTTAGCTTGAGTTTTACTTTTATTTATGTATCGCTGAATGTTTGTTAACTTAGCATCGGCGATCTCTTTAGTGTTGAGCCAACCTCTGTACACTACTGAGCCAGCTGCATGACCCTGAACAGGATAACATGACCAAACACTGCCCTTCATAAACAAAAAGGAGTCAGTACTCCAAACCTGATGCACATTACTATTCAGATTTATGATGTGATAACTCCATGGTTCAGGTTTGGTTGGAGTAGATGAGGTTTTGGGGAAGAACATTTCAAACACTTAATAATCATTTCCAAACCAAATAGGGTCAAGGAACTAACATTAACTGAAACAGGAGACGTCTAATTCTTCAGATAGTCGATAACCATCCTTTCACCTTTACATCCTCCTTCTGAAGACCGTGCCTCCTTATTTCCTCCTTTGCTCCCATCATAATTACTACTATATTCAGATGAAACAGCCATTAGAGAACCTCTTTGTTTGAATTTGTGTTGAGACACTTGCTTAATCCACCCGTTCGTCTGTCTCCTGGTTTCACACTGATAGATGCTTCACTGTGTGCCTGCAGAGATAATCACTGCACAAACTGAAGCAGTCAAACTAATTCCTATAGGTTTTATATGTCTAGGGCAGATGTATTACGGTCTAGACTATTCTTTATATGGTTTATGGACCACACTAGCATCTCCTCAAGCGAATTAGAGCGTCTCAGAACCAGATGCTTATAGACCTGCTTGTATATGTTGCACTTTCCTTCAGCCTACACCCAAAGCATGGAGCGTATGCCACTTGTAATAAATAAGTTAGTAGATAATAAAAGATAAAACTGGCTGAAGGGTAAGTGTCGTCTCACACTTACAAAAAAAAGCCTTTACTTGCCTCCAGTCATTTTTAGATATGCTGCACGTTTTGGTTTAATTTAAGGTTTTGAGATGTCAGCCTCTGATAATACAATAAACCTGAGGGAAATGATACTGATCGCACCCATCGCATTGACAAATTACATTTAAAGTATCCAAAAGCAACATTTTAGTGTATGTTGAACCTACTTTGGATAATCATGGCAACAGTTTCCACTATTCTCAGTGAGATCTGTGGATTAGCAAACTTATTTGTAGGATATGGATATTTTTTAAATGTCAATGGTGACGAGGAGAATAAGTCCATTCACTGTGAGTGCACTGGGTTTCAGAGAAAAGTCATAAACCAGCCAAAAAAAAAAAAAAAAAAAAACTGAAAAAGTGTCTATATACCACTTGGGTAAATGTGTTTTTTTCCCCTAATTCGAGCAAACTAGCCTTTAAATGCAGGGCTCGCTAAGCCAGAAATATTTACATCATCAAAACGGCGTCATAGCCTTGTCTCATGTTCGGCAAAAGTGAAAGTAATTGATAGTCAGGACAGTCTGAAATGCCCTGTTGGTTATCAACTACTTGACTACATCTGCGGTCGACTTGAAACTTCTCACAGTGTCTACAGTGATGTCATTAACTGGTAAGCCAAAATGATTTGGGGCAATGCAGCTGCCTTGTCCAGCGGGCCTGGAAAACAATTACGCAGCCAAAAAGTAGGCCAAGACAAAGTGTATCGAGGCACAGCAGGGCGAAACTGTGTGTGTGTGTGTGTCGTGTGTGTGTGTGTGTGTGTGTGTGTGTGTGTGTGTGTC
>OOFC01013160.1:0-11618 GCA_900323345.1 Pseudochromis fuscus | reverse complement strand
TAAACCTCCCTCCAGATCAAACAAGCCCCTCCAGGCTAAAGTCAGCACCTCCAACTGAGGACAAGAGGATTTGAAGCTCGATGAGTTGTGTCTTCATTGTGCTGTTGCCACATCACACAGTGCGCTCATTAGCCTGTTAGCTCACATAGTCCCCCAGACATATGGATCCATTTTCCAGGCATTGACCACATCGCCCTCTCTGTCTCTGTCCCTCTTGCTTTTTTCCCCCCATACTCTCAACACAGGAACAAGTGAGTGCAGCACTTTCCCCCCTTCCCGTCCCCTCTGAAGTTCCAGCTGCTGTAGACAGACTAATGTGTTCCCCAGAGCTGAGGGGTAGACCACAGCCCCGGGAACCGACTGGGCCTTGCTACCAATAAACTCCTATTTCACATCGAATCGGAAAGAGGAAGAAGACAGAAAAGAGTCGGGCAAAACTTACATTTAAACTTTCTCACTCATAAACAATTGTACCATTGTATAATTTTATTGATGATCTTTGGCTGCCTCTGGAGTTGACAGCAATCAGCTTTTATTCAGCTGAGAGGACGTTATGGGGATGGGAGCAGAGAGCAGGGAGGGAAGGCTAATGGGAATGATGGAGGGGAGAATGGAAAATGAAAGAGATATATTCAGTAGCAGATATGGTAATTCAGCTGCAAAAGAGTCCAATTCATACTCATGGACGTAGGGATTTCCATAAAACCTAAAACTCTATTTTGATAAGCTGAGAGAGGTTTGTGAGTCCTCTTTTAGACCTCTGAATCAGACCCACTGTTCTCAGCCAGGGCTGAAACTCACAAGTAGTTTTGTAATTAATTATTCTGCCAAATTTATTTCTGGTTTCCATTAATTGTTATTGGTCATTAGGCGATTAAAAAACTGTTTTCAGCGACGCAAAATCCCAACATATTCTCTGTACAGTAATATTAATGTGAGGAAAACGGTCAAATTGTGTAATGGGAAATTTAAATGCATTTAGTTTCTTACTTAATAACTGATCACTTTTCAAACTAGATCAATCACTTAACTGTCATTGCAACTCTACGTACTATTAAAATCTCAAGGTCCACATGCGCTCTTATTTTGAAGGTTTTGATTGTGTGAGAATAAGTTTACCATTGTCATTACTTGAAGACTTTTTAGAGAGTCTCTTCTACATTGGCTTCAACCAAGAAAACTTGATTAAAAATACAGTGAGATACAATAAAAACCCAGATCAACCAAGTGGGCGGAGCTTGAGTAAAGATTACTTTGTCAACTTCAACTGTTAACAGCTTCAAAAACTCAAATAATATTTCACTTTAATGGTCCGGGTTCAAAGACTTGATGAAAACTGATTTGCAGCCTTCTTAATAAGATGTGTAACTTTCACAGTTATTCCTCCTCAGTCACTGAAATTAAATACTTAATTAAATACTAGCAATAGGTCTGGATGACTATATTTAATCTTTAAATGTTATCCAAAATCACAACTTTGCTTTCCCTCCTGCCCTCTCATTATAATTCACTCATCCTCTAATTTTCTTGGGTATTAACTCTCACTAGTTCCAAATATCACACACACACACACACACACACATGAACTCCACATTAGTAGAAATACCAGCTCCATCTCAGTCATGTGGTCTTTTCCAAAGTGACCACAGGTCTTCTGCGGCCTCATTACTGACTCATGATAACTCGATAACTTCACACAATGACTTACACTCTTTATCAACACAAGCACACTCATGATGCTAAATGTGTTCCCTGCCAGTGTGACACCCGGGATACATCTGGTTGTCATCTGATTACAACAAACCTGCTTTATTACCATCACCTGTTGTTTACCAACCAGTTAAACTGCAGTGCCACACAGAAAAACACTTCAAATAAATGTGTAGTGAAAGGGTGGAAAATATTTCTGCATAAACAAAGACATAAAACTTAAATACACATAATCGTTGGCGATGACAATAAGATATTGTCACGATGCTATAACATTAACTATCAGTCATTCCTGAATCTGCACACAGGCTGTGGACACTGAGCTTGTGGTGCAGACGAACAGGGGAAATTCCCCTGAATGAAGAGCAGCCTGTCATCAACAGACAGAACAGAGTTTATTACAGAATGAACAAACACAAAGCATCTGTCACTGTTCTTTTACAAACTCTTTGCTCACTCTGTCGGTCGAACAAAAACCTGAATGGACCGACCTCTTCGGAAATTGGAGGTCTTTGTAAAACACCTTGTGATGCAGTCATGAGCGTCTTTTCAGCGGTGTCACCCAGCCATGAGAGCGAGCTGCACATCGCACTCAGCTCTGCTATGACTCGCAGTCAATAGGCGCTGGCTCTCTGCCACACATTCCTTCACATGACTGACTGCGATTCACATGCAACGTGGATCCCTCTAGTCCAGTAGACAAAGACATAAACACTGATAGACAAGAGACGTGCAGAGAGCTACGGAGAAAAGAGATGTCCCGTGTAGCAAAGGGTTTTCTTCCTTCAACTATCAACACCAGCTTAAAGTGACCACAGCTTTGTACCTGTCAGTAATAAGCGATTGTCTCGTGAGAAGACTTGTGTAATACCTGTCAGGTGTGTTTTCAGCTTGTTGTGTCTGGACACCACATTATCTGGACTCACTGACTGACTGACAGCCAGATGTCTTTTAAAACCACATCTGGCTGCACCTGCAGTCTCGTTTTACTCGACTGAATAATCTGCTAGATTTACAACACTTTCATGCCAGACTTCAATCACCCAACCTTTACATTTTTAAACAGTTAACTGGAGGATTACAAATCTGTGAGTTAATGTTTTGATCTGGCTGCATTGGCTGACAGAGCAGAAAACTTTGTCAAGAGTATCTTTTGCAAGTTATTCCAGCTGACTCATAAATCTTTCCATAAAAGCTTAGTTGTGAAACAAAGATTTGTCCTCATGAATTGTTTTTTTCCCCTTGAGATTTTGGTGGTCTACAAAGTGAATCTGAAGTTATAAGCTTATAGAGTTTGACAAATGATGTCATTACTCCAATAAAGGTCAAGTTTTGTAGAAGTTTTTCTTTGGTAGAAAACTGGAAGCTGACAAAGAGAAATGACACAAGTTTGGTGGTAAAGTGGAAAAATGTGTTTTTTTCTGATCACTTCTTTCTGAAAGGAATGTGTGAAGTTTTGGTCGATCATTTTCTGGCCAATAGCTCGATGATGTAAGAAGATCAATATCACTCTCCTAACTAAGACGTTAAAGCCAGGAGGAAATTAGCTTTGATTTGCATAAAGCCTGAAAGCAGAGAGAAACACGGAGCCTGCACACAAACTAAAAAAACGTAAAAGTGACAAGTTGCTTTGTGAATAAGGAGTTAAATGTTCTGATTATTTCTCAGCGATCTACTCTTTGGCTAATCGTTACGTTAAAACCAAGCTGGTCAACTTCTGGCTCTAGTTCCATGTTTAACGTATATACAGATTTACAGTGGTATTAATCTTTTTATCTCACTCTTGGCAAACCAGTGAATGCACCCAAATTTCAAAATGTCAAACTATTCCTTTAAGGAAGCCAGAGCTAAGATAAGAAGTAACAAAAACAAAAGTAGGCAGAAAACTTGTGGGTGTTCAAGTTCGAAATTAGTCTCTTGAACATTTCATTCTCACAGGAAACCTCTAACTACCACTGTACACTCCTGTCTCCGAGCAGGCCCTCTGACTGTCTCGCACGTTGACTGACCGGTGCGTCGATCTTGAGGAGGGCGATGTCCGACTTCTCGTCCACGTCCTTGATTTTGGCATCGTAGGTGGCGCCGCTCTTTAGCTCCACTTTCACTCTGTGTTTATTGGCTACGACGTGGGCATTGGTCACAATCTGACCGTCATCTGACACAACGAAACCAGAGCCACTGGCTACGGCCACCTCTCGCTTGGAATAGGTCATCCTGTGGGGAAAAAGAAGAAGAAGAAGATAGTGGGTGGGAATTAGAGGAGTGTTGCTATATTTTCTCTTTTCTTTCAACAGTTATTTTCTTCTAGAAAAACAAACACAACGGCGTATGATGTAACAACAGTGTAAGACTCGAATGTTAAAGCAAACAAGGCCTAAAGCGTGTGAGCGTGTGCGCAGCTTTTGAAAACACAGGGTAAATATATAAATAGCGAGCAGGCAGGTATTGAAAGGTGAGAGATTAAGTACACATAAAACAAGAAACAGATCTGAGCGATGCAAAGATGGAAGAGGGTCAGACAGAAAGGTGGAAATCAGAGAGCTGCAGACATTCAAAGACACACTTCACAGGCCACAGTGACAGACGGAGCTTAGATGACACAGAGGAAGAATCGCGGTGTCAAAGAACGACAAGAAGCAGAGATAAAAGAACATAAAAGCAGGCGAGACGATGAAAAGAAAAGACGCTGAAAGACTTAAGTGGGGAATAAGGTGCTTTACCAACTGCTGTGGTCTGGTTAAGTACACAGGTGGGCTGTAAATTCTAGTGTGTTTCAGTCTGCCCCCTGTCCACACACACACACACACACACACACACACACACACACACACACACTCTCACAGGTGGACGACACGTACTTGCGGTAAAGTTCAATGTGAACCACAGACGGAGCAATTTTCTCCACCACGTCGGCGATGAAGTTGTATTTGTGCCTCGGGCTGTCTGGGTTGTCCTGGGCTGGAAATACATGACACACACACACACACACACACACACACACACACATAGGATGTCAGACTCCTAAAAACAAACAGAAGATGCACTGAAATACTGCATGATGTAAGAGGTGTGTGAGAATAGAAAACCAGCAAATGCAACTGCCTTTTATCCCAACACAGTGGGGAAAAGAAAAGATGACAGCTCCTCTGTGGCTGAGACGTCAGGTCTGTCACACATCATGCATCCAAATAAATACATAACCTTAACCTTTGTTCTTACCTTACCCCATAGTTGAGGGTATACGCAGAGTCTAGGTCCTTAAACCATCAACAGATCTTTTGTCAAGTATACAAATTACACACCCTCCTGTCTGAATTAACTCACCCATCCAGCGTTGGGCAAGTCAGGAAATGTTGACTGATTTACCTGCCAATTAGGTCCTACCCACACGGTGGTTTTTACCAAAGCTATGACTCCCCAGACCTTTCCCTCTGTGCTTTCCATCCTCCCATTCGTAAACCTTCATTTTGCCACGTACCTTTGACTATTTTGTCTCACAACGACAATTTTCAGTCATTACTTTCTCCTGGAGGACGGATTTCGCGAAAGTCAAAGGGACCCATAAACCCCGGGATATCACTGATTGCAGTGAAGGGTTAAGGAATGAGAAAGAGGATTTTCCACTTGAGGTGCAGTTAAGCTAACGCAAGCATGGAATGAGCACCATCTTGCCATAACGAATACCACTAAATTATACAGTATGAAAACATTTGTCGGCCCGCAGGGGGGAAATTCTGGCGTTATATGATCACCGAGTCACTGCTAACTGTGGGATACCAGGTTTAATGACAATACTGAAGTTCGGTGTGGTGCAAGAGGAAAAGTAAAGAGAGTATCACAGATATCAAGAGACATCCTCAGGGCACCATGAATGTCTGTGTAAAATTTTATACCAGTCCATGCAGTAGATGTTGAGGTATTTCACAGGATGAATAAAAAATTTGACCGGCTTTGGAGAAGTCATTGGTGTTTATCCCCCAAGTATAAAATAAGTAATAAAGGAAAAGCTAGGGGAGTGTCAATGTGTGTAGGTTTCATCATCTGGGGAGTATGATTACAAAATTCGGCTCAGTGGCTCAGTGGTAGAGCGGCAGTCTACCAACCGAAGGGTCGGTGGTTTGATTCCCGCTCCTCCCAGTGATTGTCGGATGTTGGCTGAATGGGTTGGTGGCGGTCGGAGGGGCCGTAGGCGCAATTTAGCAGCCACTCCTCCATCAGTCTGCCCCAGGGCAGCTGTGGCTAGCTTAGCTTACCACCACCGGTATGAATGGGTGTGAATGAATAATGGTCTCTGTGCGAGCACTTTGAGTCTGGACTTCCAGAGAAAAGCGCCATATGAATACAAAACCATTACAAAATTTAATAGTAAACCAACTACTGAGATAATTTGACAAAGTTTTTTCCAAACCTCCACATATACTTCCCTTTAAATCAAGCATTAAATCTGATAAATGCCACACAACTTTCTCACCACAGTATGAAAAAAGAAGTACTGGAAAATGTTGGAGTCATTTTTCCCCACGCTAGCTTCACACCCTCGGGGGGGGTTCGTGGTGAGCTCTGATAGGATTACTGTTAGAGAAAGCAGGCCCGGTGTCCAGAACCTGTGTTGTTTCTGGAGCGTCCTCACAGGCTCCCAGTCTCTTCCACTTCACCGTGTTATGATGAGTGAGGCCTCGTCGCACACATGAGAAAATGTACCACCAGAGACACACACGGCCGTACGACTGCAAAGCGAATGTGAGGATAGTCGACTTAAAGGCCCAGTGTTGGCGATCTGTAGGAGATGGGATATCATGAATCAGACGTTGTGCACAGTTTAGTTGCATTCGAGAGTCTGATCCAGTCATTGTTGCCTGATTTATATACTGAGAAAGAATATTTTTCCTGTTTAACTGAGCTTAGAAAGACTTTACAGTTGTAGAATTAAGTTGACTTATGAGCCACACGGAGAAACAGCTGTCTCCTCAAAAGCCAAAAAAATTACTAAATCATCCTTAACTCTGAAGTCCTGAAAAGCACTGGTGTGTGGAGAGAAAGCTGGGAATCAGTGTCTAATTTTGTAACATTTCTCCATCTACTGAATGGCTGCCATACTGAGACTGAGAGGTTCTGTAATCATACGGTAGACAGCTAAATGGCTGTCACTGCAAGACTGTGTGGATCATTTATGTATTTAAATATGCTTAATACTGCAAGAAAAGGGGAGATGTGTAGGTGGTGGTCAGTTCAGAAATGTTTCAAGTCAAAGTAAACATATAAAGTAGACTTCCTTCCTGCAAAAACGTCTCCCAGTCGTGACCCCGGTGACCATCTGAACTGTAAAGCATGCAGCTCCATTAACTCCAGCAGTTTATGTTTGACACCCTCAGTGGTTTAAGTTAAAGTAAACAGGAGGAACTTGCAGTTGCACGGTCGGTCAGTGTGGCACTGGAAACCTCTTCCAGTCACTGCTGCATGCATGTTGTAACTGTAGCTGAGCTGTTGTGTAGCTCAACTGCAGCAGAGCACTTGACACGGTTAGCTACGTCACTTGACAGCTTCACAATTCTTTACTGGTCCATAATTAGACAAAACACATGCTGGATGGACAAGATTGACACGGTAATGTGGAAATATATTGCTGATCAGTGACTTATAGATATCACACAACAAGAAATTAGGGTGAAATTCAACTTAAAATCAGCCAAAAATAGTTCACACAATGTGGACTCTAGGCCTGGCAAATCTGTCTGTATTCGGCAGCACACCACAGCTTTCAGACTGGTGTCTGTGGTGACATTCCTGCGTTGGTTGCAATGCATTTTACATCAACCAGCAATGATGGATTTGCCAGATCTGTACAGGGAAGAAACCATTTCCACAGAGAATGCTTCGTCAGCAAGCATCGAGTGTTTGTGCAAATACTCTCACTGCCAGGAGCGCTCCAAGTAGGATTAGAGTGGTGGACCGAGAACTGAGCCCTGAGGGACGCCTTGAGAGAGAAAAAACATCGAGAAAAACTTGAAAAAGTCACCACCATCAACAGGGATAGTGTTAAAAAGTAACACTATGAATGTAACAGCATCGGTACACATCAAATATCATGTATTTATGGGTGTCCTTGAAATGTTGCATGTGGTTACAATGTGGTTTGGATTTGGATGTGTTTAAAACAAAAACAGATTGAGAAAAGTCAGTTACGAAACAAAGAAGTACACGTAACAAACAATAACTGTGTGCACTGATGAAGTGGAGACTACACAAAGAACAAGACCAAAATGGTTTAAATGTGGGAGATGATCAAATTCCTATTGAGCTGTAACGTAAAAGGTTCTGACAAGTGAGTGTAATAAAAAGTGTGTGCAGTGTTTGGCAGGCTTATACACACACATGCCGGCGCTTGAATTATAAACTGACATATAAAGAATAATGAAATTGCTTTAGGATACTGTGACCTCTTAAAGAAACGATTTCAGCCACATGAAAGATATATTGAGAAGTGTGGTTACTTCTAATAAAAGAGCCTGATAAAAATTTAGCATATGTTAACAATTATCAAATGTCTAAAAGATGGTTTCTGGAGTCTTGTCAAGAATGAAATGACAGGAAAACCATTCAAACATAACATTTTGAATATGAAAAGTTCATATAAATGTGTTCTCTTTTTCTCACCATCTCTCACATTTAAAGCGCTCCCTAACCTCACTGCCCCTTACACCCATTACCCCCTCCCCTCTCTGCACATTGACTTTCACCACAAGGGTCCCAGCTCAAGATCTCAGCTTCTTTTCTTCCTCACTTTTCCCATACATAGTACCCGCTGTTTTATTGGCGCCTGCAAACTGAAGCAGTTTTTTTTTCCTGCTTAAAAAAAAAATTCTTACGACACAAGAAAAAGTGGTAAATGTGAACACAGTAAAGTCACCTCCTCCTCTTAATGCACTGACACTCTCATGGTTTATTGCTGAGTTTAACTGAAGCAAGGCTGATGTGACATGTGGTGATTGGTCAAAAAAAAAAAAACATGGGGGTGTAAATACAATGCAGTTTCCTTTGTTTCCTTTTTTGGTTTTAAACAGGAGACTGAGCTGCTGAGGTTTATCCACAGTCCTGAGCATCACTGAAACTGAGCCGTGTGCATGTTTTTATAAAATCACTTCTAGTAGGTCACTGATTTTGGCTCGGTGCACATCTCCAATGACTCAACAGATTTGAATGTTTGGACACTTTAATGCTCATCGTGATGAGGTTGAGCTTTTAGAAACTGTTTATAAAACCACAATGACCTGCTGGCAACATGTTGAAGTGACCCACTGAGTAACTCGTAACTAATCTGGCAGGCAGGAGGAGGTACGGTGATCCTTGGAAGGTTTGTTTACTTTGCTGCTGTGATTTGGGGAAAGAGGATACACAAACATACTGTTTCCATGTTGCATCCAGATTTAGACGAGATACGCAAGAGCAAAGGGGGAAAGATTGTGTGTGCGAAGGGGCTGCAGCGAATGTAGAAAGAGGAATAAAAGGAGCACGAGAATAGCAGTCATCGAGAACAGGAAGGAAAATAGATGAGTAAACCAGACAGACAGACACTGAGGAACGTGAGTCGAGGCATACTGAGGTAGAACGACCTCAAAAATAGTCAAAGATACATGCACAAAGATGTTTTAATATTAAGAGTGGCTGAGACAAGCAGAGGAAGAATGTGCACATTCAGCAAATGTCACCAGCCGGAGTCAGAGAGTGCATACTGCAGCATCAGCCAGCAAGGAAATAAATGGCAGTGCAGTCACTCAGCAGCCATCAAAACAGATTATTGAGAAAGCTTTTTTTTTATCCTCATGAATCTTTATATAAAGAGTTTTCTCATCGTCCTGGTAATAGTAGGCACAGCTTTTACGTTACATTATAGACGTGGAGCCCTCGACTGTCAGCAGTTTTCCTGTCAATACCATCCCCCCAGTTTTAAAAAGAAAATTGGGTCATATTTAACAAATGTGACCCCAAGGTCGCAGCAATTTTTTTGACCTAGTTTTCTTTGCCAAAACGAGCTACTCACATAATGACGATCTTTACCTTCCAGACACGAAATGACATCATGCAAAGTATACTTGCATATGTTTTCTTAACATGGGGCCAGGTTGCAGGGGTAGTTAACGGTGCTCAGAGGGGGTTGGATTTCTTGTCAATGTACTCCTGCAAATTTTAATGGACAGCCTCAATCACAACTAAGCTAATGTGCTGAAGTGATTTTTTTTTTTTTTTTGCAGCTATGGAAATTTTCACTGGGAGCCTTGGAAAATCAATAGCCCTCACCACAGGCTTGCTCTGCTTCAGACATGGTTTTAGCTGCCTGGGAATGACTTAAGCGTTCAAGTTGCTTACATGACTGACAAACAAATGTGGCGATGCAGACTGCCCCACCGCTGCGCCCACGCGGTTTTTGATGTACATGTAAACCTTTCCCAAAAATACGGGTTGCTAATTTCGTGTTTTCCTCGGTGTCTCCTGCCTGTTTCAAACTGTCTTCAACAGAGGAGGAATTGTGGCTTTGAATCCCGGCCAGGAATTCCTGCATGTGACTGTAAAGTGTGATTTATGAGTGACAACAGAAACACAGAGCGGGAGGGAGTCGCACTGAGGAAGAAAGAGATGAGAGAGGAGAAAGGAGTTGTATGTGTGTGTGTGTGTGTGTGTGTGTGTGTGTGTGTGTGTGTGTGGAGGGGGGGGTGCATTAAGTTTCCAAGCCCTGAGGTAAGTTATAGGTCTTTAAGGCAACAGGTGTTGAAGCTCTTCATTGAGAGGATTTCAAGTGCACACGTGGTGGCCACTTCAGATGGACATACGTGAAATACAGGCACAGCAAAACCTGAGGAATGACACAATGTCTTTACCACCTGTGGCCTCACAAGTGTGTGTCTGAGTCATTTTTCATCCCTGAATGTTTCAAGATACGCTCACATACAGCATTAATGATGATGAATGTCTCATTGATGAAATTGTACAGAATGTGCAGCAGTGAAGAAGGATGTCTGTTTATAATCCAGCTCCACTGATTAGAGTGAAATACTTGTCACATGAGACAAAGCACAGGTCCATTGCGAAACACTCTCGTATATCAAATATTATACATATCACTTTAATAACAGCCTATATGACACTTATCAGGCTTTGAAAAATTCCTTTCAGTCCAGCTAATGCAGACAGCCCCGGCATGAACCACATTGTATAAAACAATCAGGCAGATTACAGCCATGGGACTGCTGATTGTGGATGCCAGAGATAATCCACAGGCTCACATCAAGCTTTACATCAGGGGACAACTCATGACTTCATCCAGTTGGGCGAAAAGCAAAATCAGTGCTGTGATCAAGTCTAATTGTAATGCAGGAACAAGAGGGAAGCCCACTTGAATGGTGGCTCTTGTTGTCCCAGACACATGGGGTTTGTGTGCCACTGAATGCAGCGTTAAGCTACAACATCTGTGTCAACTTCAGACCACGAGTGAGGATTCAGGGTGGAACGTTCAAGGGCAAATTGTGACAAATTAAGGTTAAATGACAAAGAAAGGGTCATGAGCCAAACTCTAATAGTGGTCAGAAAGTTGCAAAAGTCTAGTACATTTGAACATTTTCTATGATAGCACGTTTGTAATCAGTCAGTAATAACCACCTAACTTCCCACATTTGTTATTCACATTATTAACATGGTACTGATCCTGTTGTCTGGATCAAAACAACCTACCTTTACCGCAGGCTCCCCTCTGAATGAACAGAACAGGTGGCTGCTGGAGCTTCTGCGCCCGGCGGCTGACCCTCTTCAGCTCGCAGATATTCCGGTAGGACACCCCATCGCTCCCACAAACCGGCTCGGTGGCTTTGCACACGCAAACCCCACTCTTGCTTCTCCTCCTGACCGTGACAGTGTAC